>JANIPN010000007.1:58565013-58583235 GCA_027478595.1 Erythroxylum anguifugum | reverse complement strand
AAAATGAACAAGAGACATAGAGCTATGATTTCTATGAAGAAGTCAAATTGAAATTAAGATTTTAAGTTTTCCAAATTTTGTTCACAAGTAGGAGAAATGAGTTCATGCAGGGTGATTGGTTAGTATGGGTACACCATTGAACAAATTGTGAGTAAATTTTTGGGATGTTATGAGAATGAAAAAAAATGATGGCTAATGAAGGTTTAAAACAAGAACCCTTCAAGGTAATATGCACGCTCACGTTTCACGATTTTCAGAGCAAGCGTTAGACTCTGGAATCAAGCGGGGTCCAATAGAGGAATGAGTAAGCAAGAGAGTTGGGTTCCGAAGACAGGATCCAACACATTAACCACAACAATAGTAGCACCTAAAATCAACATGTCATCCATATAAAGACATAAACACACATTCTGATCCTACCATTTTGGAATAAACACAAGAATTAGAAGCATTAACAGTAAAACCATTTTGAGTTAAGGTGCTATTGAACTTCTCATACCACTATTTTGGAGCTTGATTAAGGCCATACAAGGACTTAATAAGTCTACAAACCTTGTTTTCTTGACCAGGAACCACAAAGCCTTCAGGTTGCTCTCTATATATTTCCTCCTTTAAATCCCCATTCAGAAACGTTATTTTCACATAACTAAAACATGGATGGTAGCTAGGGCTATTAGAGTATGAACGATGATAATCTTAGTCATAGGTGAATAGGTGTTAAAGTAGTTAATCCCTTTTTTTTGGTCAAAACCCCTCTCCACAAACATTGCCTTAAACATTTCACCATCAGGTTTGTGTTTCCTTCTAAACACCCACTTACCACTAATAGGTTTACAGTCATTATGTAAGTTAGTAAGGTTCTATGTACAGTTAGCCTGAAGGGATTCTAATTCACTATTTATGGCCTCTTTCTAAAATGAAGCATTTGTGGACATTACTGCTTGTTTATAGGTCTTAGGATCATCATCTAAAAGGGATACTGACATAATGTCCTCAGTTATAAGATGAAAGTCCTCAGTCTCAATTGGGAAAGAATTAATAAAATCAAATGCAAAACTAGTTTCAGTTATGCACCTTTTACTCCTCCGAATTTGAACAACAGGCTTATTATTAACAAAAGCAATAGCATACATGGTATCAGAAGTAGGTAAATGCACAGAAACATGCTCATCATTCATAATTTCAAAATTAGAAGGCAAAATCACGCTCATTTTTCTTGTAAGGAAAAATATGCTAAAAAAATTCAGCATCTCTTGATTTAGAAATAAAATTATCACTTAAAAACATGATTCTATAAGCTGCACTATTTTGAGCACGTCAAAAAAAATTGTATCAAAAGTTTTGGGCCCAATATTAGGTCCTTTGAAGTTAGGTAAACTAACCTTAGCTAAGCACCCCCACACTTTCAGAAATTTCAAGTTAGGGGCAAAGCCTTTCCACAACTCATAAGGGGCTTTATCTATCTTCTTATGGGGCACTCTATTGGGAATATAACATGCAAAAAGTACAACTTCTCCCCACAAATTGTCAGACAAACTAGAGCTTAGTAGATCAAACAAAACATTAGATATATGGTTCAACATATGCCCACAAACTAGTTTGTTGTCTTTCTCGTTCTTCTTCAACTCTTCATCTTTATCTTTAGTTGTATCCTTGGTTAGTGTTGTAGGAGTAATAGAAGAGGTACCATCAGTAAAAGCAAGCGAATTGACTACAACAATAACAGGATTGTTGTATAGCACATAATTGACCTATAATTGTTAAAAAAATATTAGCAGCCTTTAAGACCACTATTTATAATTAGTTTTTTCAAGTAGTTTGAGTTTGGACAAATCAGATTGGTGAGATTTAAAGTGGTACTGATAGTCATTGATCAATAAGAAATCGCTTTCAAATTGTAAGAAAGATGTAGATCAATGGAAATTCATTGTGTCGTAGTCAAGGCTACCGTCTTGAAAACGATTTCGGCGAGACCTTAGTACAATATGAAATATCGGTTATTTGACCACAAAGACCTTGGTTGTGCTTCTGGTTTACTCCCCAATGTTATCACGGCGAGCCCTTGCACATGTGCACTTGTGGACATGAGAGTGGAGTAGGCACACAGATGCCCAATGAATTAAAATATAGAGAAAAACAAAAAGGAGGTCTATATTTTTGGTATATATATTAAAGAAAGAAAACTTGGTGCATATAAGACAAGAATAGAATATCTGAAGCAGAATATCAGGAGAAGATCAAGCAATTGTAACAGAAAAATATTGCTGATTTTGTAATAGAAAGAATAAATGAGAAGTTACAAAATTAAAGATTCTAGATTCAATGAATCTGCAATACAGAAGCTGCCATTATTCCAATAAGATATGCATTTACTCTAGATTCGCATTAAAAAAGAAAGGGGAATGATGGTTTATAGGATAGTCTTTGAGTGGTGAATTCACCACTGCTTCGGCCTATATGATGATTAAGGGTTTTGGTTGCTGTGAAAATGGTGGATTTTGGAACTTTGTTTGGAGATGGCCAGGTCCTCAGCGGATTAGATCTTTCTTATGGGTGTTTGGCAGAGATAGATTACTCAGCAGCAGGTTCTAAGACATTTATCTGTCGATGGGGCATGCAATTGTTATGGTATGGAGGAATCTTCCATTCATGTGATTTAGGATTGTGGAAGAGCATGACCTATCTATATTGCTTTTCCCTCACATGTTATTGATCGAAATGTTTTCCAGCTAGATAGACATGCATGGATGAAAAGCAACCGAAAGTGTCATCATCAGATTTATGGCTCTGATTGATCCATTAGTTTTGGAAAAACTTGTTGGTTCATGTGGTTTTGGTGCAACAAAATTTTGTTTGATGATCAGTTTGTTTGGCCAAGCAATGATTTCGGCATCATTCTAGATTTTTTGCTCAATTTGCTTTAGCTAGGGAGGTGCAAAATTGTGCCTTGACTATGCCTATTTTATATACTCAAAGAAATGTTAGGTGGTTTTTTTCCACGTGATGGTTAGGTGAAGCTTGACCCTGATGGTTCTTATAAGAGATCTTTGCAATGAGCTGCTGCTACTGGTGTTATTAGGGATGTTACTGGTGCTGGTTAGGTGGATTTGTCCACGATACTAGCTATTGTTCTCCCCTTGAGGCAGAGTTGTGGGGTGTTTACTCGGGTCTTGTTTTGGCTTGGAATTTAGGATATTGCTGGGTAAAGTTAAACTCAGACTCCCTAATTGTCATCAATATTCTATCGGACTCAATAGGGAGGAGTTTGACAAATTGTTCCTTGACTCAGGGTATTAAGTTACTAATGACTAAAGAGTAGGTGGTGAACTCGCGTCATGTCTCTCGAAAAGGAAATCAATGTGCTAATTGGTTGGCTAAATCTACAAGTCTACATCAGATTGGTTTTATGTACCTTCAGGAGCCCTTCTCAAATTGTCTAACCTTGTTGCGTAAGGACTATAAACGATCTAGAAGGGGGGTTTAATAGATCTTTAACCTTTTTCTTTTGGTAAAGCTCTACAAACAATTAGAAGTTAGTACACACAAAACAATTTAAACAAAATTAGATGTAAAGTGTAGGGAAGAAAAACAAACACTGTTTTTATAGAGGTTCGGCGCTAAGACCTACGTCCTCTACCTAAACTCCCACTTGGGATTTGGCAAACCACTTTACTATACACTTTTTAGTTCAGTGTGAACTTTTATAACCCACTTAAATTTCGGCTCAAGCAACCCTTACAATCCAATTTGTTTTCCTGGCACAAATCCTACCTCTTGAATTCTGGCTCAAGCAATCCTTACAATTTGATTTGTTTTCCCGGCACAAATCCTACCTCAGAGTGTTTTTTCTCTAATCACTAAGCTTACAATAAGGATGATAGATAACTGATGTAAAGCTCAAGATAGCTAGATACACTTGAATGTGCTGAGAGAATCGAGAGCAATAGTATGAGAAAAATGTAAACTATATTCGGTATACTTTGCTATATCACTTTTTTCTAATTAATCTCTTGATGTTACTTTATTTATTTGCAGACTTCTGGATCAATATAGATGTTGCAAATCTTCACTAGTCGTTGCTTGATATCTCCTAACCGTTGCTTGATTTCCTCCTTTCCATTTGTGATTGATTGACTTCATCATAATAAGATCAGATATAATGCTAGTCGACTAGTCGAGGGATGATAGTCGACTGGAACACGTTTTTGCTGAAACACTCATCTTTGCTCTTCGATCAGTCGACTGAAACGATCGTAGTCGACTGGAATGATTATAGTCTACTGGAATGGTCATCCAAATTACAGTTCTCTTGTTTTCAGTCGCCTTGCAACATTCTGGTCGACTTGATTAAGCCCCACTTAACAAATAAATAATTTCTCAGTCGACTGGCACTGTTCTGGTCGACTGGAATAGACTCCAACGGATATATTGCAGATAATCTTCATCTTTAATTGTTGGGATTATAATCTTCACGACAATCATCTTTTGCACATGTTTATCCCTTGAATGTTGGTGATGATCACTAACTTGATTTGCATGTTGTCTATCTCTTGATTTGTAGATATGTCGATCTTAAATTGTATTAATCCTTTAATAGCAATCCAAATCACCTGAAATAATTTCTTAACTAATTCTATATATTTTATTATTATCAAAACATAAAAGGATTTTATTTGTCAACCACCATTGGTCCAACAAGGACATAACTGATGCTTTTGGCTAGAGGCGTAGTGTGTAGCTATTTCGGTTTTGTGTTTCATCTCCCTTGCATTCAATTTTTTTTTTCAAAATAAGTAATTATATCATAATTTTATAAGGATGCTTTCAATATTTAATAATAGCAATAAGATGCTTAAGCCAACATTTTTTACATAGGAGAATTTCACCTCCTATTAAGTATGTTAATTTTAATGGAACTATGTATTATAGATCAAGAATTGATCATGTTGGATACACATATCTTACAAGTATACAATCTAAATCGGGTGTCAGTCACTTTTCAATTTAGAAAATTAAAAGTTTGAGTCATGATCAGCTAACTTACAATTCCTTTTAATTTTAAAGAAAATGATCGATTATATAATTTGTGAATTATTATATATACTCTAATGATTTAGTCGATACATATTCAAAGATTATCAATTACGAATTTTACGGATATAAAAAAAAACTCGGTTGAATCTATATCGTAGTGCTCTCTTTGCCATCCCTATTCACGTGTCTCTCCAACATTACGTCCCTTTCACGTAACGAATCCACCGCATCAACCATACTGCTTGCTTGCTTTATGGTGCAAAAAATATGCTGAAAAGATAAGGTTAAGAAAACGAAAAAGAAAAGAAAGTAACCATGCACACATTGATACGTTATATTTCTTGTGAAAGGGAGGGTTTTAAAGTACTTAAAACTATACGTTTGGTAACATAGAGAGAGACGTTTCTAAGAAAAGAAAAAGGAAAAAAGCTCAAAATGGTCGACCAAAAGGTAAAGTACGGAGTATTTTTCAGATTCATATCCCACAGAAAGCAAGATGACAATGTCTGCACTCAAGAAATATGTGAAGAATGGGCCAGCGGTACTGGAATCTGTGACGCTTGTCTTCCACCACTTGCCATTATCGTGCATGAGATTTCAGCAAATATGGAAAAAGCTAATCGTAGGATAATTTCTTTTAAAATAATTTAATAAATGTTAAATTGATTTTTTAAAAGTTTATAAATGCTACAAGATATGTTCTTAGCAATTTAAAACAACAAAATTAGTTTTAAAATAAATAAATTTATTATAAAAATCTGTTTTGTTTAACTAAATATTTATTTAATTCTTTTTTGTTAATGCATTGATCAAGAGGATAATTTTATTATTGAACGACTTACTTTTTACATTGAAAACACATCATCTCATCTCATAATTTTTAGTAAGTCTTCGCTTATTTGATGGGATGGTTAAGTTCTATGATTAAACTCCTTTTAGAACTAATAGCTTATCAGTATAAAGTTTAAACTTTACTCTGTGACATCAAAAAAAGGTTCTGTTTATATAATTATTGTTTTAGTGTCATCACGAATTATATTAATTGAATTATTTTTCCTATATCATAAATTATGTATATTATATATATAATAACTTAGTTAATATTTAATATGTTGACCACGATAATTACTTAAACAATAGCTCCTAAAAATTTTGTATAAAATATTAACATGGTCACTTAATTAGTCTTCTATAGACGAAAAAGGGAAATTTCTACCTAAAAATAAAAAATAAAATATATGATGAAATGTATTTATGTAATTTATAAAATGTCTAGCTATTAATTTTTTAATTCTATTTCAGAAAAAAATGGTTGAAAGAAAATAGTCAAGCATTCTTTAGACGATTTTTGGCTTTTTAAATCACAGTTTGTAGTTTGTACCCTTCTTTTTCTCAAGAAAACTCTTTAAAAATATTTATTTTTCTATACTTTGATGTATACAATTTATCTGTTTACTTAAATTTTGGCAGACACCAAACATCATGGATTGCATTATAGGAAACCTTCATCTTGTTCGTACTTCAGGTACCGGAAAAGTGGTATAAAAAAAGAACCGACAAAGAGAAAACTAAACTAAAGTTGGAAATTTCGTGATTAATGAAACTATTATTGACAAGAACTGTTAGGAATCCCACGTCGGACAATTATGAAAGCTTTCAACAATTTATAATAATGTACAAATCTCCTCCTCTCGAACTAGCTTTTAGGGGTGAGTTAGGCACTTTCTAACATGGTATCAGAGCCAGTTTGTCTCGATGGTTTGGGGCGGTGCCTGGTTATGTCCCTTTGTCCAATATATCCATCAAATGTCCAGTCCTGCTCTGGACTGAGGGGGGTGTGTCAGGAATCCCACATCGGACAACTATGAAAGCTTTCAACAATTTATAATAATGTGCAAACTTCCCCCTATCGAGCTAGCTTTTGGGGGTGAATTAGGCAATTTCTAACAAGAACTGAGGAATCTAAATCTAAGATTACGAAGTATATACTTCCCTAATTAAACTTCGTACGAATTCCAGCCACGCCTTTTGGCAAAGGGTGGTCCAATTACTGCTAAGCTCGTCGTGATTTAATTTTCTCTATTTCACATTCACTAAATCAACCAGCAAACGACGAAAAATTAAAAAAAAAAAAAAAGGAAGAAAGTGACGAGAATATGTCAGAATTCAGAAGGAGACAGTGTACATCAGATGATTTACTACAGTATATTACGTGGATCGCATTATTTGTGATTGAAAGTATCAAGGTCAGTGAAATCTCTATAAGGTGTTTGGCGGATGATAAAGCAGAGATTATTAATACAGTAAATATTACAATCTTATATCTTAAATTTGAGAAAATATGATTTTTTTTTTATATTTGATGATAAAGCAGAGATTTAATGTAAAAGAAATTGATAATTTCTGAAGGGGTATAATAGTTTCATAAAAATTCTGGTTCAGCTGCGGTTATTTCTAGCACGAACGAAAACAGAAAAATTAATCACGAAATAAACAAATCAACACCTGAGATTTGGTAACGCAATTTAGCACATCTTGTTTACGTTTGCGGAGCCCTCACCCAACTTAATTACTTTGACCTATGATACAACAATAGTTTTATTCAATGCATTACAGAGCCGACTCACTCCACCCTTGATACTATCCCTCGTATTCATTGCCTGTGAAAGTAAATTACACTCAATAATACGACTGCCTCGTACTAACCTCAACAGAGGATTTTTCTCAACAACTTTTAATAATAAAGATAATAAACGGACAACTCAAGTGATTAAAATAATAAAGAACAAAGACGAATACACTTGACATAAGAAAAACAACTTCCCTAATTAATTCAGCTCCTTCAATGACAGTTTAGAAAGTTGTTTACCAAGAGTACTGTCATATTCAACTATTGGAATTTTCGAACATCACTTCCACTATCGACAACCACATAATCAACATCCAATCAGTTCTCCAAAAGCCACACAATAGATCAAGAACAGAAGCACAGAAAGAATACATAAACCAAAAAATTAATCAGTTGCAAAACTACCCAAGAACACCCTCAATTGTCTTTGAATAATAGAAGAATACCTAGCCGCATAAAGTCACAAATCACCCAGCCAAAAACACGTAAAAGTCTAGAGAGAAAAAAATCACAAGTGTTGCACATCCATCATTAACGACAACAAAACCAAAGAAAAGCGCAGCACACACACATCAACATAGGTTGTGTGACCAATAAAAAAACAGCTACTATCTCTTCCAATAAGCAATGACAGTTACAAAAAAACGTAGCTAAAAAATCTACACAAGTCACGCCATTCAGCCTATAAAAGTTTGCAACAAATAGAGTTATAGTTTAACACAATCAGCTGGAAGATTATCGAAAATCATCCTAGGAATCTCAGCTACCAAGTCATCCAAAACCTATCGTTTTTCCTGTTCAAAAACAACAACGTTCAGCCCATTAAAATGTGAATGCCAGCCATATTATGTAAAATATATAACATAAAAATAGTGTAGATTCAATGTAAGTTAACAGCATAACTATTTTTCTTTATAGCTAATATACTGTAACTGTAAACGGTTATGCCAATTAGTTTGTTATTAGCTTCAATTGAAAACTCTATATATAAATAATTCTTTGTGCTTAAATAAAGAGATAGCAAATTCTTATTTTTCTTCATTAAATAAATCTCTACATGGTATCAGAGCAAAAATGGTTACTGGTTACTGAACTTTGCTACTGATATTTTCTGTTAGTCATGACGGAAAGTCATTGTCTTCATGATATGAGACAACACTACCCAATCCGTTGAAGATCCTCTGCAGCTTCAATCATCATATCATCCTAGTATGTCTGTCGTATCACCTCCTCTTAATGGATCCAATTATTTGTCATGGTTGAGATCTGTGAGAATTGCCTTAGGAGCTAAGGTAAAAATGGGATTCATCAATGGAACGTATGGTGTACCAGATAAAACATCACCTGAATATGAACACTGGGTTTGGGTAGACTATATGGTTACGTCATGGATTCTGAACTCTATTTCCAAAGAGTTAGTTGATGCATTCATTTATGCAAAAAATGCAAAACAATTGTGGGAAGAACTTTAGGAGAGATTTGGAGAAAGTAATGGACCTATGATCTACCAAATTCAGAGAGAAATAAGTTCGATTGTTCAAGGCAATATGAACATTGCCAGATATTGTACTAGATTAAAGAAACTATGGGATGAGTTGAGTTATTTACTGCCAATGCCAAAATGTACATGTGGTTCATTAACAACCAAAGTTGATTTGAATCAGATGAATAGATTAATCCAGTTCTTGATGGGTTTAAACAATTCACTTGATCACGTTAAAAATCAAATTCTTCTTATGGATCCTATTCTTAGTGTGAATAAAGCTTATTCAATGATTCTACGGGTTGAAAAGCAAAAAGAAATACATTCTATGGAGGATGTTTCTGAACGCAATGTGTTGATGGCCACAGGACATGGTTTTAAGAAGGAAGGATGAAAAGAACATAATTAGTGGAATGATAAGAGAAGAGAAGCAAATTTAGGTATTGTGATTACTGCAAAAATAGAGGGTCACTTGAAGGGAACTTGCTTCAAATTATATGGATATCTGGAATGGTTTAAGGGCAACAAGGATAAAAAAAGGCAAGAAACAATTAAGAGTGATGCAATCCTGGTTGACACGCCATTTGAAGGAGCTAATAAATATGAGAATATTCAGAAATCACTTGGATGGTCTGTAGAAATTACAAATGTTATACAACAAGAAGTTATGAAATATATGAAAGGAATGAGTGTGGGTGATGATAGTAATCGAGTTAATTTTGCTTATCTAACAGATTTTGCAGGTTCTATGCTTAATTTTGCTTTTAGTTCACTTGATTTTATAGAACTAGGTTCATGGATAATTGATAGCGGAGCCTTAAACCATATGAGAACAAACCTTAAGCTCTTTGCTCAACCAAAAATATCGAAAGAATGTACACTAGTGTTTTTACCGAATGGATCAATTAAATTGGTTCATCATGTAGGAGACATAACCATCAATTCTTCTCTTAAACTCACCTATGCTCTTCATATACCAAGCTTCAAGTTCAATTTACTTTCAATTCATAAACTTGCAAATATGTCTGGAATTAAAATCATTTTTTACCCTTCCTTGTATTTATTTCAGGTCTAGCTGACTGAGAAAGTTTTAGCAATTGGACCAGTTATGGGAAGCCTTTACATTCAAGATAAAACCAGTTTCTTACAAGCCATAATTGATTCGGTGATTCCAGATAAGAAGATGACAAGTTTGCATACACAACAGTAAGTAACTTGTATGTTTACTGAATGTATAAACAAGAGAAAACAAACTGATTTTCAACTTTGGCATAACAGATTAGGACATGCACCTTACCCTGTTATCAAACATATTGATGCTATTCCTTCTGCTAATTCAATCTCTTTACCTCAAGGTGACATTTGTCCTTTATCCAAACAACACAAATTACCATTTTTTCAACAATAAACTACTTCATCCAATATTTTTGATATTATACATGTAGACCTTTGGGGACCTTATAAAACTCTATCTATTTTTGGAGCTCATTATTTCTTGACTTTTGTTGATGATTATAGTTGAGCTACTTGGACTTTTTTACTTAACCACAAGACTTAAACAACCAAAACCTTGCAAACTTTCTCATCCTTGTTGAAAATCAGTTTTAAACCACTGTTAAAGTCGTGAGAAGTGATAATGATAGTGAGTTTGTTAATTCAGATTATTCAAGTACGTTCCAAACTAAAGGAATTATGCATCAACGTTCATGTCCATATTCTCTTCAATAGAATGGGATAGTTGAAAGAAAGCACAAACATCTCTTACAAACTGCTTGATCTTTGATGTTTCGAAGTAAGTTGCCAAAGAAGTTTTGGGGAGATTCCATTTTAATGGCTACCTACATAATCACAGGCTTCCTACGCCTCTTTTGTCTTGGAAAACTCCTTATGAGTTGTTCTATAATAAGCCACTAAGTTATGAAACTCTTAAAACTTTCAGTTGTCTTTGTTATGCTACCAATACTCTACCCTATAAGGATAAATTTGATCTTAAAGCCTTTAAGTGTGTCTTTATTGGCTATGTTACTGGTCAGAAGGAATTTAAATTATATGATCTTGCTACCCACAAAACATTTGTTTCCAGAGATGTTATTTTCTATGATTCGATTTTTCCTTATGTTCATGATTTACTACCACCACAACTTTCTTCTACTCCTCTTCCAGAAATTTCTCCCACTAATCCTCCTCCCACATTTCCTAATGACGTTCTTTATCTTCCTTTAGACTCACCCCTATAGAATACCACACCTCATGTATCACCAGTTGATTCATCCTTTATAGATAAAATGTAGAGTACTTCGGTTCTGACTGAAGCACCAATATTGATATCTTTTTCAGATGTTTCTTATGCTTCTATACCTCCTTTACATATTCGAAAAAGCACAAGAGTCAAATATCCTTCTTCAAACTTAAAGAATTTTGTCTTGAATATAAATGCTTCTAGCTGCAACTACACATCTACTGCTGGTTCTTTCTCAGCTCAGTCACCTACTTTAAATATGTCCTATACTCCTTCCTCCTTTCCATTCAATCACCCACCTTGTTTTACTTCTTTATAACTACATTTTATGGCAAATATATCTACTGTCCATGAACCTCATAGCTATAATCAAGCTAAACTGGATGAAAATTGGGTTAAGGCCACTTGACAAGGTGCGTTAGAGCAAAACAACACCAGGAAGCTCACTTCTTTGCCTCCCAACAAGAAAGCTATCGATTCTAAATGGGTTTATATAATAAAATTTAAACCTGATGGTAGTATGGATCGATATAAACCTGAAGGTCTTCATAATACCGATAGCTTTTCTCTTGTTGCTAAACTCTTTACTTTGCGTTTATTTCTTGTCGTTGTTTTTGCTAATTCATGGTCTCTGCATCAAGCTTTTCTCCATGGTTCTCTTAACAAAGAAGTGTTCATATTACCTCCTGAAGGATATACCAGAGCTAGTCCGAATCAAGTTTGCAAGCTTGTTAAGTCTCTTTATGGCCTTAAACAGGCTTCTAGACAATGGAACTTGTCATTTTCTGCAAAACTTCAACAATTTGGTTTTGTTCAATCTAAACATGATCATTGCTTATTTGTCATGTCTTACAATTCTTCTTTCTTAGCTCTCATTATCTATGAAGATGATGTGTTAATCACAGGATCTAATGAAGCAGTCATTCAAGATGTAAGCAGTTTTTACATGCTACCTTTACTATCAAAGACCTTGGATTTACTAAGTGCTTCCTTAGTCTTGAGATAGCTCACTGCTTTGATGGGATTTATTGATAAGTCAAAATTTGTGTAGATAATTGTGGAATGATTTGAATTCATTTTGACTTATTTCTTTGTGGAGTTGAGGTTTTAATTAGTTAATTTGGTCACATTCTGAGTGAATTGAGTGATAGGTACAAATGGTTGATTGTGGAGAAAAAGGTCATAACTTCTCTTGGAGATGCCGGATCAAAGCCAATCAAGGACGATGGCAAGGAGAATTCCGAGCCCTAAAACTTCTAAGAAGACTCCAAGAAGAAATTATGGCAATTGGGAGGTTAAAGGCGTAAAAGTGCAAAATTGGGTTGTGTCCTTCAAATGGATATACATGTCCATTTAACGGACGTGAACTGGCAAGAAGACCCCCCAGACCCGAGAAGGTTCGTTAAACGGACATGGCACGGCAACCACAACTTCCAGACCCGAGAAGGTTCGTTAAACAGACACATATGTCCGTTTAACGGACATGGAGGGCCAGCAGTCCCCTGTTTTGAAAAGTTACGTTTTTTGGGATGAGTGGACTATAAGTACTGCCGATTTCAGACCTAAGAAAGGGGGCTTGACAGAGACAACAAGATAACTACTTCTGGAGGCACAACTAAGGGGAAGATAGGGGATTGACCCAAGGATTTGAAGCTTTTATGCTTGTTCCTCTGCTACTTTCTCTCTCTAGTCTTTCTAAATGTTGAGCATTCTTGTATGTGTGTCTTTTGTTGAAATGTGCAGGAACTAAACCTCACTTGGGGTGAGGGATGTAGCTTATTTGAAGGAAGTTTTGTATGATATGGATGATTGGATGTTTTAATGAAAATTTCTGGGCTATGTTCATCTTCCGTGCAGTTCATTATGTTTCTATGCTTGATCTCCATAGATGCACTCTTAGGAATCATAGGGTATGCTGAAGAGTGAACCATGATTCATGCTCTAGGAAGGTGAACACATTGGGTTTAGAGTTAGAGATAACCTAAGCTGAGGTGAGGACTTGAAGTAGCTTGTGCTTAATGGATTTGGTTAGAGAGTCATCATATTGAGAAATGAGTGTCTCTAGCTGAATACTCCTTTATGCCTTGAGAGAGGATATAGGTATAATAGTGTCACTATTTTCTTAGCCTACATTCAATTAATTTCATATTGTGCAACTCGACCTTTTGAATGGGTGAACCCCTATCCCTAATTCTAAATCATTAATTAACCCTTTTTTCCTGATTGTTGTGTTAGTCTTTACAATTTAATTAATCAACCAACTCCAATCATTTTTACAATTTTTCTGTCGACAACATACAATTACTTAGATTTAATTGACTGGTGAATGAATTGGTCTTTGAGGGAGACGACTTTAGAATATTCGATGTGTGGATACTAGGACGATTCTGTGCACTTGCAGAAAAAAATCGATCATTTATCTTTATCAAAGGAAATATGTGCTTGATATTTTACAAGACACTGGTTTACAGGTGCCAAGCCTGCTTCTATTCCTTTCCCTGCTAACACTCAACTTCAATCCACGACAGATTCTCCATATTCAAATGCAACTAAATATCATCATTCAATTGGTCGTCTTCTCTATCTTAATCTTTCCCGACCAAATATCTCTTTTACCTTTCAACAGTTAAGTTAGTTTATGAATTCTCCACAAACATCTCATTGGGATGCAGCTGTCCATGTTCTTCGCTATCTCAAAGGATGTCCAGCTAAAGGTCTGTTTTTCCCTTCTAATTCCCGATTTACTCTCACTGGATATTAAGATGCTGATTGGGCTACTTGTGTATCTACTCGTAAATTTGTTATGGGTTATTATATTTTTCTGGGTTCATCACTTATTTCTTGAAAAACCAAGAACCAAGCTACAGTTTCGCGTTCCTCTGTTGAAGCATAATACCGTAGCATGGCTACAATTGTTTGTGAGCTCTAATGGCTCACTTATCTGTTGAAGATTTTCATATTTCACCTCCTCTACCGATTTCTTTATACTGTGATAACCAAGTTGCTTTACATATTGTTACTAATCCCGCGTTTCATGAACGCACAAAACACTTGGATATTGACAACCATCTTGTTCAAGACAAAGTTACACAAGGATTTATTAAACCAGCCCATGTTTAGTCTTCAATTCAATTATCGTATTCGTGTACCAAGCTTCTTAATTAGTGTTCCTGCTTTTTCTATGCTCCATTCTAAGTTGGGCTTGATTGATTTTCACCAACCTCGAACTTGAAGGGGAAATGTAAAAAAATATAGCATAGAAATAGTGTAGATATTTTCAATGTTAATAGCATAGTTATTTTTTTGTATAGCTGATATATTGTAACTGTAAATGGTTGTATCATAGACATAGTGTAGATATTTTCAATGTAAGTTAACAGCATAGTTGTTTTTCTATATAGCTGATATATTGTAACTGTAAACGGTTATATCAATTAGTTTGTTATTAGCTTCAACTAAAAATTTTGTATATAAATAGATCTTTGTGCGTAAAGAAAGAGATAGCAAATTCTTATTTTGCTTCTTTAAGTAAATCTCTACATATTAGAGATGCAAACAATCTAGCCAAATCTCCAAAACTATGATAGACATTATCCCAAAATAAGATATATATTGAATATCATATTGATCATATCTTGAAAGAGTCCAATTTCAATTTAATTAAGTCCAATTAACAAATAATGTCCAAAAGTAAATAATAAGATATATTATAACATATATCTTCACAGAAAAATTACAATTTTATCTCTAAAATTTGAGTAAAGTTTAAAACTATTATTAATTAACTAAAATAACTTTAAAATCAAATTAAAATAATAAAATAAAGAGTAGCATAATTGAAAAGATCGTGAGTGATTAATGATTTTCAACAAAATATATTTCAATTCAACATCAAATAAAAGGGTAAAGATTATTATTAGATCAAGAGGAAGGAAATAAAAAGTAAAATTGATGATAAGATTATAAATAATTACAATTAATATTAAAAAATAGAACCTTATTATTAAATTAATTTAAAACTCTTAAGGTAAGAAACACTTTGTAATATATATAAAAAGAAAAATTTTCATATTCATATTCGAGTGAGTATCGCACTACAACTTTATATTGTGTTTCAAAAGGCTAAACTATTTTTATAGATGTATATACTTCTAGTCGTTTCAATTAAATATATTCTCCTTTTACACATTAAACAAATATAAATTAACATCACACTTCAGAGGATGATGATTAAGATAGTCATTAATTGTAAGACTTCTAATATGGGAAAGGATTGGATCAATCAAAATCAAATAAAGCTCACTAAAATGTTATAATAAACTTAATTAATACCATTCCAGAGTATGCCAGTGGCATCCACAACTTTATAAAGCGGCCCACAACACTATGAGGAAAGGTGTCCACATGCTCATCAAGTACGTAACATCATCTTTCACCCATTCCACCAATGTCTATATATATTCCCGAGGAGTGCTAGTCAATAGTCCAAAACACAGCCATTACTTGGCCTTAGAGCATCCCAATTTTAAAAAAATGGGTGCTCTTCGCTTGGCAGTAGGAATCATGGGTACTTCGTATTTTTTTATCTTTTCTTTTTACTTGTTCGATCGATTTGTTTAATCTAACCTAACACATGTCAGCTCTGTGTTTGTTTCAGGTAATGTAGCTACCTTGTCCCTTTACTCAGCACCCATGTAATCCCCAAAATCCTGACACTGTTCTCCTTTTTTCAAAAAAAGTTGTAGCTGAGTGTATTATGAGTTTGAAACATCTAATTTGATTCAAGATATGGACCTGTTTTTGGTTTCTTGTAGAATAACATTCGCAAGGGTCGTAAGAAAGAAAACCACAGAGGAATTCTCCTGTATTCCATACATCATATCACTGCTCGAATGCCTAGTTTACACTTGGTATGCAACTCCTGTGGTAAGCTACGGATGGGAAAACTTGCCTGTGGTGACAATTGACGTTATAGGGACAATTCTTGAGGCGTCCTTCATCATCATATATTTATGGTTTGCTCCAGTAAAAGAGAAGGCAAGTTAGTTAAACACTCTTCTTATATCTGAATTTAAGTAACAAAACCTATGGTTATACTCATGCAAGAACACTGTTCTTACCATGCAGGTGAAGGTCGCTGCACTAACCATACTCACTGTTCTGTCCTTCGTTTTGATTGTCACAGTTTCCACGTTCGCTTACCACGACCATCACCATCGAAAGCTATTTGTTGGATGCATCGGAGTAGTGGCAGCTACTGTAATGTATGGATCTCCACTAGTCGCTGTGGTGAGTGATGTTTTTTATGATATAAAACATACTAGTTATGCAATTATTTCTATATAATAACAGAGTAGTCTTATCCATTTTAGAACTTTTACTTGTGTTGCTAAATCATTGTCATATTTATAGAAGTTATATAATATATCCTAACCTATTTTAATAATTTTATACTTATTTTTTTATTAAAAAGGAGAAAATAAAGGATATAATCCAATTGAATATTTGTTTACTTTTTTTTGGGTTCATCTAACTATTTAATTTTCTATTTCTGTTTCAGAAAACAGTGATTCAAACAAAAAGCGTGGAATTTATGCCATTCTACCTATCATTGTGCTCATTCCTTTCAAGCGTTCTTTGGATGATTTTTGGACTAATGAACCTTGACTTCTTTATTGCGGTTTGTAACCTTCTTTTTCAACTCCAAAATTTAGTTAGAAAAAAAAAAAAGAGTTCTTCGAAACTTTCCTTTTTCTTTACCTGAATTCATTTTTTGACAGACACCTAACATCATCGGATGCGTACTAGGAATCCTTCAGCTTGCACTATACTTCAGGTACATGAAAAGAAGTATCCAAGAAGAAGAACCCAAAAAGTGGGATATAGAAAAGAATGAAGAGAAGAAGATTAAAGTTGAGTTCCAACCCGAGGTTAAAGAAACTATTATGGGAAAGAACTAAAGCAATCTCCTAGAATTATTTATGTTTCATGTCCCTAATCATGTACAATCCGCCATATTTAAGATTATGAAGTTAACACTTCGCACGTCATCCATGTTTTCTCCAGTAAATTCATCCTCAACTTTGTATGAATTTGTGGCCACATCTTTTAGCACAAGGATGACCTGACGGCTAGTGCCTTCTGAGTATTACCATTAAAGTGGAAATATGGTTAAAAAAAAGAAAAGGTAACTATAGTTATGGACATTGGATCCATTATAATCACCCTGTATACACTTTGAACTAATGCTAAGTGATTAGGTCTCCATTATCTTTAAAATATTAGTTGGCTGCTAACTTTTATTAATATTATCTTTCTCCTAGCAACCCCACTTCCAAAATTAGATGGAAATTAGAGTTCTAGTTCAAGAACTACAATGTTTTTGGTCATAGAACATTAAAAGTTTTGTTTTATAAATTGGTCAAACACAGAATGTTTAAAAGTTCTTAAGTGAAAAGGTTTTTAAAATCTTAAAACATGGATTAATGGATTTAAAACGAAAGGATCAAATTGTTGGATGCTTGGGAACATTGTACTACAAATCAGATCAGAGTCAAGTGAGTCATTACTGGTACGTAGGTATAGCTCAAATCCACTGAATGTCAAATCTATCAGATGAAATACAAAACCAAGCTCGAATATAAGGGAATAAAATGATATCAGAAGGTAACAGAATGTTGGAATTTTAGAATGTGAAAGTAACTAGAATAAAGTAGAACAAGGAAGATATAATGCAAGAGACATTTTATTGATAGGCTCTTAATTACATTGACATGAAGACTTAAATATATAGATAATGAAATAACAAACTTAGCTAATATCTAGATAAAACAATTC
>JANIPN010000007.1:58422416-58434260 GCA_027478595.1 Erythroxylum anguifugum | reverse complement strand
ATGGGTCCCTCTATTGGCAATAGTCGGTCCTCCGGTATCTCCATCTGCTTAAATGCGTCATAATAGAGTAGGTCGACTGAGCTGCCTGTGTCAATCATTACTTGCTTGACTTCGTTACCCCCCATGTTCAAAGTTATCACTAGCGCATCATCATTAAGACAATTAACACCATCTAAATCAGATTCATCGAATGAAATTATTCCATCGTTCTGTTTCTTTTTCTTGGCTGCCAAGTCTTCAATGACCTGTTTGGCGTACCTCTTTCTACCTTTAGCAGTCGATCCTCCTGCTGCACTCCCCCCAAAAATCATGTTGATGACCGTGACCGTTCATTCATCTGTCGTTCGGCATTTCTATCATCTCTCATCCTGGACTGAGCCCTCATGTCACGTCGATCGTCAGTATTTTTATTTTGCCTCCCCCCGTCGTTCCTATCGATTTGCCTCCAAGGCCTTCGCTAGTGGTTGGGCAGATCGGTCCTACCCCCATTATCTCGATCGGTGTTATTTTCGTACTTCAAAAATCTACCCAACCTTCCCCTTTGGATGAGGAGTTCGATTTCGTTCTTCAAGTGCCAACACTCTTCCGTGTCATGACCAACGTCTCTATGGAAACGACAGTATAAAGAAGGATCCCTCTTGCTCGAGGGAGTTCTCATTGCACTGGGGTGAAGGACTCACGTCGTTGGTCCTGTCGGTCGACCGACTTTCTCCAGCTAGATCGATTCTTTTGCCGTTTGTGTGAATATTTAGCTCTGCCACTCGGCTCGCGGTCGTCTGGTTTACGCTTTGTGTTTTTCAACACTTCCTCCAGCTGAATATATTTATCCGCTCGATTCTTTATCTCCTGAACAGATTTGGGTTGGTCGAGGGCCAATGATTTCTTAAATTCCTCATCCCTTGTGTTGCTCATTAAGGCGGCCAACATGGACGAGCAAGTGAGGTCAGGGACTTCAACAGCTTCATTATTAAAGCGAGTGATAAACTCCCGTAAGCTCTCATTTCTTCCTTGGGTCAACTGCATCACCTCCAAAGCAGTCTTCTGTGGGCGCTTAGTGGTAGTAAATTGGTTGAGGAAAAGTCTCTTAAAATCCTCAAAATAAGTGATGCAACTCGGGGGTAGACTATTGAACCATCTTCGAGCTCCTTCTTAGAAGGTAGTGCAGAACGCCTTATATTGAATTGCATCAGGGACGCAGTGTAGGTTCATCATCGACTGGAAGTGTTGTAGATAGTCTAGGGGATTGGTTTTCCCAGTATACTTTTCGGGCGTCGGTATTTTAGTACCGATCGTAGGGAGGCTATCCAGGATCTTCGGAATGAAAGGAGAGCTATACTGTGCAAGCGTTCAGCTAGGGCGGGAGTTCATAGCCAGATTGATTCGATCGTCCATGATCCTTTCTAGGGCTTCAACAGAATGGCGATCGGTCGTCACACCAATTTGTCGAGCGGGGGTCTGCTGTTGTTCCGGTTGAGACTGTAGGATTTGGCGAACCAATAAATCAGCAGCTTCCTCTATCTGTCTTCGAGTGAGGGAGGTTGGTTGCGGTACAGGTGGATTTGCGTCCGGGGGGCGCTGGGAATTATGGTGCAAATTAGCCTCGGCGTTGTCCTCCAGGGCTACGCTCTGTTCTTCATGATCTTGATTCTGAAGATGAGGCGGATCATTCGGGTGCGAAGATTGAGTGCGGGATTCGTGATGCGGTGGTGGGTGAGCGACGGGTAACTGCAAACCCATCCGTTGCATCGCAAAAGCCGTGACGGCGGCTATATCAGGATTAGCTGCTGCCGCCTGACTGACAACTGGTTCAATCAGATTCTGCTGGGGCTGAACGTTACTGTCTGGGTCCATAATTCTGGTAAACCTTGCTGTTGAATACCTGCAAGACAAGTAAGGCACACCGGGGGTTGTTTGCTGGCAGGCCCCTCAGACGCTCAAGTTAGTTTTTTGAAAGGGTTTTGGCTGCTAATAATAGAAAAAACTAGGGTTGTAATGTCGTACCTGCATCATGGCAAAATAGTACCTTATATATGGGATAATTGCTAGGTTTAGGTCTTTACGTAGGTCTTGGTGTTTGCATGGGAGATGATCACCTACGACTGGGCCGTCGATGTCTGGGCTTGGAATTGGGCCTTGTATGGCCGACCCAACCAGCTCTGATATTTGTTAGTAAACTAATAGAAAATGAGATAGTCCGAGTCCGAAAGTACAAGAACTAATACCTTCCTTTATATGTGAAGGAGTGGAATATGATAGAATCAAACAACCACGCACCAGATGTTCTTTTGTTGCTTTTTACTCATGCTACAAAATATTCGAAGTTTTTATTGTCAAACTCATACCTCTTCGTATTTTTATAGCTTACTTACTCCATCAAATAGAGACCCACTTCACAAAGTGTAGTCTTTGAGGTGGGTTTTCAAGCTTTTGGTGATCTATTCAATTCTAGTGAGGGACAACTGTCAGGCTAACAAATTTTTGTCAGGGGTAAAACACTCCTTTTTGGAGCTTTTTTATTTTTAGCAAGTTGGGTTAAAAAAGCCAACCTACCAATTGTTAACCAAACAAAACGTATTAGCTGTTTGACCCTCAAATCGCAAATATATGGCTTTTCAGCCATCAACTAAACGGGGGCTATGTCAAAAAATATTTTATAATTCAATAAAAATATGAAAATTTAATAATTCATAATGCAATGTTGAAGCTCGTTTCAATATAAATTTGTTCAAGTTGATCAATTTTATATAAAGATTTATGGTCTCACACTCAAATATTAATGTTTATTTAGTGCCATATTTTTATAAAGGTAATATATTTACTCATCTTCATACATTCCAAAATGCTAATTTTTTTGGATAAATGATGTATATTTACCATAATAACAAGACTAATTTTCAATTCAGTGTGCAATTAAATTTTCAATAAGTTTAGAATGGAGGTTGATATAAAATAATACTTGAGCTTTTTTTTAAAGATTAAATCATCCGATAGTTGGCGCCACATGGGCAATCGACTAACCAGATTTGAGCCATAAAGGACCCTTTTAGGCGACAAACTCTCCCTCACAAATTTTTAAAGCTATTCCATTCTAAGACTCGAATTCAAGAACTTGGTTAAGGATGGAAGCCAAATACTTGAGCTTTTTAGTTTAAGTCACTCACAAACTTTGTTGAAAATTACCACGACGGAGTTTTGTAAAGTTGAATATAGGAACAACATCAAGAACTACTTTTCAAAAGTGAAAGTAATACGAAACCTAGAAATGTGTTACAAATAGGAAAAGTAATGTCCAATATTCGTAAAGTAAATGACTAGACTTTAGGCCATTACTTTGTTAATTGTTATTATAAGGACACCACTCCATCCACCTCTTACATAAAATAATACGGTCATTCTTATCATATTTTACATAAATTTATAGGGTGATTCCTCGCATTATGATAAAAAAAATATAATGAATCAATGATTGATTGATTAGAGTTTGTTGGAATATTCTTCATTCAATTATGAAGAATTCAAATCAACTATATATATATATATATATATATATAAGAGGATAAAAACCTTATTGAATTTGAAGGTATGCCAACTTTTAGGGTTGACTTAGTGCCTGTTTAGACGAGCTTTTGGGAGGTTAGTGAGTACTTTTCTCTACCATAAAAGCCTTTTTTAAGAAAAAATGAATGTTTAGCTGTAAAATAAAAAAGCACTTCTTTAATAGATATGACTTTTTTGGCAGCCAAAATACAACTTTTTAAGAAGCTCAAATTTGGACCTTCTCAAAAAAATAGTTTTTCAGGTAGATTTTTCATATCAATTAATGAGTCTATTTTTGAGTCCCTTTTGCCCTTATATTTTACACATAATTCTTACAATAATCACAAACTCATATTTTCATTTATTATGTATTTAACTATTTACTCAACTTGGATATTTATTTTGGGATTTATATAATATTATTTGGCTTTTATATGCTTTAATATTTATTTTCGATATTAGTTTACTTATATTATAATCTATATAAAAGATTGGTTAGATATATTTTCATTTATGTTTTATATGGTTTAAAATTATATAATAATTAATATGTTGTGCTTTGCATATTGTTTAATGTACTTTAAATAATTTTTATATGCATAAATAATTTTTATTACAAAATAAAATATAGTTAAAATTAAAAGTGTTTTTTTATTTTTATGTTGCCAAACAGTCTACTGTACGATGCTCTTTCAAAAAAGTTTTTTAAATAACAGTCAAACAGTCAACTGGCTTCTTAGAAAAGTTCTTTTTAGAAAAGCTATAAAAAAAAGCTCTTTTGACAAAAGCTCTACTAATATAAGCTCAACCAAACAAAGGCTTAGTCCTGATGGTATTTGATAACAATCGATATGAACCTGACACTCAAAGATATGGAAGGAATTTTATTTTCTCTTCGTGCTCTTCCTTTCGTCTTTAAAACTAACCTCTTCTATGTTGTATATGTGAAGTAAGAGGCTTGAGTTGTTGACAATTCATGGAATATATCAGAAGTTCATGGCATTATTTTTTAATCATTAGTCCTTAACATTCTTGAGACATGTTTATTCATAAAGTAATTAGACTTTAGTCAATTATTTTGTTAACTGCTATTATAAGGACATCCCTTCTTTCACCTCGTAAGTAAATATTAAGTTTTACATAAAATTATAGGATGATTTCCTCCAAGTCATTATATACAATACTATTGCATCAACGAGTAATTAGAATAATATGTTCATTCTTATCAAGTTTTGCATAAAATTATAGAATGATTCCTTTAGGTTCATGATATACAATGCTAATAAATCAATGATAAATTAGAGTCTTATTAGTGGAATACTCTTCATTAATTACAAAGAATTTCAAACCAAGAGGGGTTATATATATATATACTCCACGATGACGAAAACCTTATAGAATTTGAAGGTATTAAACTATATTAGCATCGACTTTATGAACCTGTCACGTGGATGTAACACGTAGCATAGATTTATTATATGTCCAACGATCAATGAAAGGGTTAAAAATGAAGGAATTGCGGAATGCCTAATTTTGATTCCATCTCAAATTTTGAAGCAGTTTTCATGGCCAAAACAATCTTTAATCGTTCGGAACCTTCACGGGAATCATTCACCAACATCTGGTTAACGTCCTTCTACAGTTTTCTCAAAACATAAGCACTCTTAATGGGACAGAGAATCCATATGCTTACGAATGATGTGAGCAACTGCGAAAGACCTTAACCTTTATATATAGCTTCCATATCGGGCTTCCCTATCACTGGCCCGATATGGATCCGGTCCACACTAATCGGGATCCATTTTCCTCCCAAACTTCGACCCATTGATTTAGATCATTTATTGGGTCACTTTATCATCAAATTATGTAACTTAACCGATAAGTTATTGAAAAACTGAAAAATACAATTAATGGTTGTCCAACTTTATGGGAAATGACAAAATTGTCCAACATTCTCCCCCTTGGACAATCATTAATTGCAGTTTTGGCTCAAGTTTGAAAACTCGATTAAGTCACGTTACTGTATTGGTACCAAATTTAAAAGTAAAAAAAATATTAGATCTAAAGATAATGAAAGTCCAACATTCCATCCTGCAAGACTTTCAGTGCCAAAAAATATTAAACACATATGTCATGTGTAACACAGGTCCAATATAATCATGAATGTCTAATACCGTACTAACATGAATGAGAAAATGGAGTATGGCAAACTAGGATGTTACTTGTATGATCTAATATGTATCATCTTCGTTTGTAGGCCTCGATTTCTCCAACTTTATGCTAAACCGCAGTGAAGAAATCATACTTTTTCTCACCAAATGCTAAATAGTGTTAGAGAAAACTTGTTTTCTCTTACTGAATGTTAAACTACATTAGAGAACCTTTATGGGATTAAACCTTATATCCCCCTATGTCATGTCAAATTTATGGATATGCGTACTAACTTATATGTGTCTAAATGGTATAGGCTCAAGGTCAATCTTTATATATGCCTAACGACCTTTAAAATGCTTAAGATTAACACAAATCCTAAAATTTTCATATATATTATAACTATACACAAGAACAGTTATTACTGAGGATAAAAAGATGATCATCTATATTAATAAATAATCATAATATCATAATACATCAAAATGTACAAACATTTAACGAGCAAATACAACGATCCTTAACTACTACTATCTGAGAACCTCAACACTCCCATACTAGATATATGTTTAACATACACTGGTGGGCAAAGTCCTTTAATCAATGGATCGGCTAACATTTCCTCAGTCCTGATATGCTCCACTTTAGTGTCACCTTTTTAAATCAACTCCTTTATGGTCAAGTATTTGACCTCTAAATGCTTAGACCTTGTGATATTCTTATTGTTATTACTGAACAACATTGCAACAAGATTATCACAGTACAACTGAATGGGTCTAACTACCGAATCTATAACAGATAACTCAGAAATTAAGTTTCTGAGCCAAACTAGCTGTGTAGCAGCCCCATAACATGTAAAAAATTCTGCATGCATAGTCGAGGAAGTTACCAATGTCTGCTTGACACTCTTCCATGATACTACACCATTTGCCAACATAAAAATGTACCCTGAAGTGGATTTGCAATCATCCGGGCACATAGCAAAATCAGAGTCTGTATATCCTGTGAGGTTTAAATCATTAACTTTTCTATATGTCAATGTATAATCCTTGGTACCCTTTAGGTATCTCAACACTCGCTTAACTACATTCCAATGGTCTACACCTAGGTTAGCTAGATATCGACCCAACAGTCCAACAGTAAATGCAATGTCCAGTCTAGTGCACACCTGAGCATATATTAGGCTTCCAATTGCACTAAAATAGGAACATTTTTCATAGCCTCTCTTTCAACTTCATTCTTTGGACACTGTGCAAAAGATAATCTCTCACTATGAGAGATAGGTGCTACAACATGTCTACATTCAACCATATTGAACCTTTGTAACACCCGCTTAATGTATGCTTTTTATAAGAGGCTCAATGAGTGTTGAGATCTGTCTCGATGAATCTATATATCGAGGACAAAAAATGCATCACCTAAATCCTTCTTATCAAAGTGTTTGGCCAAAAGTTACTTCACCTCATGCAACATGGTCAAATCATTTGACACGAGCAAGATATCATCCATCTACAGTAATAGGGAGATAATTTTCCTCCCCCTGATCTTATAATATAAGCATCCTTCAACTTTGTTTTCCAAAAAGTCGAACGAGGTCAAAACCTCATCAAACTTTAGGTGCCATTATCTGGAGGCTTGTTTTAGACCGTATATTGGTTTATTCAACTTACAAACTTTTTCAATTACACCTTGATCCTAAAATCCTTTAGGTTGCTCCATATAAACCTCCTCATAAAGGTCACCATTCAGAAAAGCGGTTTTAACGTCCATCTGATATAGCTCCATATCATAAGGAGCTACTATTGTTATAATCACTCTAAACGCATCCTTCGATGATACAGGAGAGAAGATAACGTTGAAGTCAACTCCTTCTCTCTGGATGAATCCCCTGGCAACTAATCACACCTTAAATTGCTTAACTTGCCCCTGTATGTCCTTCTTGGTCTTAAATAGCTATTTGCTATTGACAGGCCTTCAATGTTGAGGTAAATTAACCATCTCTCATACCTTATTATGCCTTATAGATTGCTTCTCATCCTTCATCGCTTCCCACCATAAGTCTGCATGGGTCCAAAAATGGCTTCTGTAAAAGTAACTGGATCCACAACATATCCTATATCATAGTCTTGTTCACCCAAATAAACTATATAAGCTAATAAGATAGCAGGTTGCCTCTCTTTGCTGGATCTTCGCAACTGCATAAGCTTGTACCTTATGAACCTCTTCCTGAGTAGGTATAGGTCCCTGTGCCTGCATGGGCATGATATTTAGACCTTCATCCACTGGACTTGACTATATAAGGGGCAGATACGAAATAATCGTAGTATTTGTCCTACTATCTCCTGGAGGGTGTGAGGATCCTTCCTCATCATAGACATCGTATTTTAGAAACTTAGTCTTCTATGATTCCACTATTCTGGCCCCTCTTTCTCTATAGTAAAATCTATAGCCCTTAGATTGATCGGGATATCCTACTAGATAGCAATGAGTGAAACGAGGTTGCAATTTGCTCTCATAAGGATTATATAACCGTACCTCAACAAGGCAGACCCACATACAAATATGTGCAAGGCTTGGTTTCCTACCAACCCAGAGTTCAAAAGGCGTCTTAGGTACTAACTTACTTAAGACCCTATTCAAGATATACAATGTCGTCTTGATGGCTTCGCCCCAAAGGTATTCGGGTAGGTTAGTCCTGCTCTGCATTGACCTCATCTTGTCCTTTAGGGTGCGATTGCGTCTTTTGGTCACACCATTTTTCTTAGGACTACTTGGTATAGTGAACTGAGTCACTATTCCAACTGATTCCAAATACCTGACAAACGGACCCTTTTCTTGTCCTGAAACCTCATATCTGCCATAATATTCCCCTCCCCTGTCAGATATGGCAATCTTTATTGATTTTCCCAACTGATTCTTAACATCAGTCTTAAAGATCTTGAACTTATCAAGAACTTAAGACTTTTCCTTAAGTAAGAACATATAGCAATAGTGGGAATAATCGTCTATAAATGTCAGAAAATATCTAGCATTGCATAATGTGACTGTATAAGGACCACTAACATCTGTATGTATGAGGTCTAATAAACCAAAAGCATGAATTGACCCCTTTTTCTTTATCTTGGTCAACTTATCCCTGCAATAATCAATACATGTTTCCAAATCACTGAAGTCCAGAGTTGGGAGAATGTTATCCTTTATTAATCTCTCAACCCTCTCCCTGGAGATAAGACGTTTATGCCACAACATGTACGATGTTTTTTTTATGAAGGCTCTCTTTCAAGTAACAGGTTCGGCTATATAAGAAGAGGCATACATTTCGTTAGGAGTAAGACGCATTCTATATAATCCGTAGGCTAAGAAGGTAGCTCCAATATGTCTTGCATTGATAGAAATATTTACAATCGAAGTATCAAATACAAGATGATAACTCTCTTTATCCAAAACTAAGACAGAGTTCAAGTTTCATCTAAAAGACAGTATATAAAAAGTGTCTTGTAAAACCATTACAAAAATCGTATCGAGATTCAAACCTACATCCCCTGTATACAAAACGCCTGCCTCTTCATTGTTATCGACTATTAGCTTCTCCTCTCCTTTAGTTTACCTTCTCATATATCTGAACCCCTACATTGTGGAAGCAACATGATTAGAAGCTCCACTATCTAGCCACCAAGAACTTGAGGTGGCTATAGCTAAGTTGGATTCATGAATCATGTAGGTCGAGGAGTTACCTGAAAGTTCCTGCTTAACCTTCCAAAGTTTGTACTTCGGGCAATTAGCTTTCCGATGCCCCTTCTTCTTACAGAAGAAGCACCTTATACTCTTCATGTCATATGGGCCCTTGACAATGCTAGATTGTCCAGTCTGAATCTATAGAGAGGGTTTGGGTTTCTTACCCTTATCCTTAGACTATTGAGGCTTTGCCTTCCCTTTACCTTTGGTAGCTACATACAGGGCTATATGAGGAGAACTCTTAAACTTCTCCTCAGCTGCAACACACCAGGAAATCAGGGCATTGATATCCCAGGCCTTATCTTAAGAGATGTGTGACGTCGCCAACGTCCCAAACTCTCGAGGGAGAGTATTAAGTGCCTGATGCACTATGAGTGTGTCAGGAATGGGTACATCAAGTGCCTTCAATTTACTTTGAAGATAAACTATCTTGATGATGTACTCTTTGAAGTCTCCTTCTCTTATGTACCTCATAAAGAACAGCTCTTTAATCAAGGTGCTCTGCTCCTTATGGGAAGACACCTTGTAACTCTGGAAAATACTGTCCATAAAGTCCTTTGCTATAACCGTATCTGGTAATCTCCTTTGCTATAACCGTATCCGATAATCCACTGAGTAGATGATCTAGCATCGACCGCTTGATGGTCTAATAACACATCCTATTTGACCGCTTCCAGATTGCCATAGCCACCTTGTCAGCTTCTGAACTGATATCAGTGAGTGGAGAAAGTCTCTCTATATGCATTGCCATGTTGATGTCAAACATCTCCAGGGAAAACTCAACATCCTTCTTCCACTTTTTGAAATTGAAACCAATTATGGTCTTAATCGTAACAACATTGTTGTTTACAAAAAAGGTGACTGCAAAATAAAAAATACAATGCAAAGATTAGCATAAACACAGGATAACAGTGATACTTTAAGCATTAAAGCAGTATCTATACTGAGAATCCGATCACATATATTATGAAACACCTTTAGGTTGAATACATAATATATACAATTAGACCCTCACATAAAAGGCAATCAAAGTGCAAACCATCAACTCTCACGACACTTCCACTTTTGGGTGAATAGATCATTTAAGAAATGACTTTCCTCCATCTAATGCCTTGTTATCCATGTGTTGAGATAGATGGCCAGCGTCGTGCCAACTCGTCTCTCACTCGTGGGAGAATGAGTCGTATGAGGCACATGCAACACTCACCCGTCACCCCGTGGAGACACGTGAGAGGACTAAACCTCCCTCTAGTGGTTATTATAGCACCGTTGAGCGCCTGACAGTGCAATCGCCCTCCGACGAGGAGGGGGATCAATTTTTTGCATTTTTTGGCCCATTTTCGACCCGTTTTTCATAGCTAGCCTCATGTATATCACTTTCACGTAATCATATATGCAAAAAAAACTGGAAAAACGAATCAAAAAATTAATAAAAACTTAACAAATGAAAAAAAATCTTCGTTTTTGGCAACCCGATCACGTAACTGCTATGATACCATATGTAACACGTAGCATAGACCTTATTACTTGTCCCGGATCGTTCATGAAAGGGTTAAAAATTAAGGAAATGCAAAATACTTGATTTTGGTTCAATCTCAAATTTTGAAGAAGTTTTTGTGGCCAAAACGAGCTCCAATCTTCCGGGACCTTCACGGGAATCGTTCATCGACACGTGGTTGACGTCTTTCTACAGTTTTCTCAAAATATAAGCACTCTTAATGGGTCAAAGAATCCGTATACTTACAAATGATATGAGCAACTGCAGGAAGCCTTAACCTTTATATATAACTTTTATATCGGAGTTTTCCATCACAGACCCGATATGAGTTTGGTCCACACTAATCGGGATCCATTTTTCTCCCAAACTTTGACCTATTGTTTTAGATCATTTATTAAGCTAATTTATTACCTTTATCTGAATCAAATTACATAACTTAACCGATAAGTTATTAAAAATCGAAAAATACAATTAATAGTTGTCCAAGTTTATAAGACATGACAAAATTATCTA
Source organism: Erythroxylum anguifugum (assembly GCA_027478595.1). Taxonomy (NCBI): domain Eukaryota; kingdom Viridiplantae; phylum Streptophyta; class Magnoliopsida; order Malpighiales; family Erythroxylaceae; genus Erythroxylum; species Erythroxylum anguifugum. Next base: position 58,422,826 of record JANIPN010000007.1, on the reverse strand, counting down.
GCAATAGAGATATGGGAGGAATTTTGTGAACCTGTCAGTCTCTTCCTTTCATCTTTAAAAATAACCTCTTCTCCGCTGTACATGGTGAAGGCAGGGGTTTGAGTTGTTCAGATTTCGTGGACCGTATCAGAATGAAGGCAGAGGCTTGAGTTGTTCAGATTTCGTGGAGCGTATCATCAGTTCATGACATTATTTTTTAATCAGATTTCGTGGAGCGTATCATCAGTTCATGACATTATTTTTTAATCAGATTTCGTGGAGCGTATCAGAAGTCATGACATTATTTTTTAACCGTATTAACATTCTTGGGACATATTTTTTCTGCTTTGCTTATATCGAAAGCAATTTCCTATCCCTTCAAAATCGATATGGTCAACTTCTATACATTGGCTAATTTATAATAAGGGAGG
>JANIPN010000007.1:58362743-58373284 GCA_027478595.1 Erythroxylum anguifugum | reverse complement strand
ATTTTCATCTTATTTATTATATTCCGGTTTGATAGCGGTTCACTACCGGTTGAACCTCTAAATCTTAAACCTTTCTTTCGACCGGTTCGATGTCCAGTCCGATTTTTAAAACATTGGTTTTATGTTAGACGCTTAATAATTGTAAACACAGTTTGTGACTTTCACGTTCCTTCTTCTTTGCTTTTGCCAAAAGATGCGGATAGAAAGTGAAGCTTGGCTTTAATTTCTTTAAAGTTCACTGACTTTTAGATTATAAATAAATATCATATAATTTCTAGATTAGTATATAGTTCTCTTAAATTCATATGAGAATTGAAGTTAGATTGTAAAGAATATCATATAATGTTTAGTTCGGTATGTAATTCTCTTAAATTGATATGAGAATTGTGTTATATTATAAAGTTTTTACATTTTTCAAACATAATCATACTTCATAGAATCAAGCTCTTTGTTTATAAATAAATACGCATATGTATGTTTATATATGCTTACTTAGACTTATCTTTAGTTTAATACGTCCTTTTGTTTATTTCATAAATATGCAGTGAGTCAATTGTATCCAAAAGCAGTCCACCGGCTTTTATTCTGTGTATAACGTCATGTTGTTTTCTTCTTGTCTTCTACGTCTCTGTTTTCTTCTTTTCTTTATATCATATTCATACAACTTTTAAGTTGCACTACTAGATATTCAATAATTTATAAATTATATATTTTGAATAGATTATATGATCGGAGATTTACATAAATTACATATTTGGTTAGACATGACATGTTTAATATAAGTGAAACTCTTCTACTTCAGCATATCTCTACTTTTTAATAAATATCTCAACTTTTTAACAAACATCTTCCGGACTGTTGAGATAAGTTGTAACCATTAGTCGATAAGGCAAAAGATTTAAGGTTTAATCGGTATTAGGCCGTTATAAAACCGAACAAAGATTAAATAAAATTAAAGAATTTGAAATATGATTGAAAGGAATTATCCTTACTTGTTGACAAATTTAAATTTTGATTGAAAAAAAAGATTGTTAAATGAAAATTAATTGATTTATTTTAGTTTATAAGAACTTATTAATTTACTAAAATTAAATGATTAATTAATAAATTGATATATTTTTAACAATAAAAATTATTAAAGTAAATCGAACCGAAAATTGGACAGTTTAAGATTTTATAGTTGAACCGTTCCAAAACCCTAATTCCAACGGAGCCAGAAATTTAAGATAGGAGGGCGCAAATATGTAAGTTTTTAAATTTTGAGGGGCCCAGTGTACCAATAAGCTCCAAATAACTCTATCCTTGTATATATATATTAATTAATTAAAAATTAAAATATTTAATTTTTATAAATTTTAGAGGCACATGCACTACTGGCCCAGCTACCTACGTCCCTCCTGATTCCAATTATTGTGATATATATATAGGATAATAGGACACATATGCTCTCCATCGCAACTGGAATCATTAGTTTCCTAGAAAATGGGATTTCTTCGCCTTACAGTGGGAATTCTGGGTACTTCCTTACCTCTTACTTTGTCCTTCCAATTACACAGGATACATATGTACTGTTTGTGAACTAACCTACCTAATACATACGTTCTTGTTGCAGGAAATGTAGCTTCCTTGTCTCTTTTCTCAGCACCAATGTAATGTGCAGACTCCATAATCCTTCTCTAACACAAACTTGTAAAGATACAAGTTTACAAGTTGTAAAGGACCTAACATCTGATTGTTCTGGTTGTAGAATAACTTTCACAAGGGTTATAAAGCACAAGAGCACAGAGGAATTTTCTTGCATTCCTTACATTATTTCACTCCTAAACTGCATCGTTTACACTTGGTATTCAACGCCTGTGGTAAGTTATGGATGTGAGAACTTGCCTGTCCTCACCATCGATAGTATAGGGACCCTTCTTGAGTCATCCTTCATCTTCATATACTTATGGTTTGCTCCACGAAAAGAAAAGGCAAGACTGCTAGCTTCCTTTGTTTTCCCAAACGAGCGGTTCCTACTAACTTCTTGTAGTTTGGAATGTAGGTGAAGGTTGCTTCTTTGACTCTAGTTGTTGTCTTGTTATCCATTTTGGTGATCGTGGTTTCAGTATTTGCACGCCATGATCACTCTCGTCGGAAGATATTTGTTGGATGTGCTGGGATAGTGGCATCTGCAGTAATGTATGGCTCTCCTTTAGTAGCTGTGGTGAGCCATAATTTTTTTTTAAAATTTTAAATTAATTTTTTTATGATTAGACAAATGTAAAAAAATCATTTTTCTGAATTACAAGTCCAATTATTTTTGGAGACAAAATCTAATCACCACACACATGCATAGTTTGTTATCCATTCAAGACAAAGAACATACTTACCCTTTTGAGACATAAAGATTATAGGAAGATTACTTGGATTCTTAGAGGAAAATCTTAAATTTAAACATGTGGAGATTGTTATATATTGACTGTTTTAACTATATATTCTCTTGCAGAAAACAGTAATAGAAACAGAAAGTGTAGAGTTCATGCCATTCTACTTATCATTTTTCACTTTCCTTGCAAGCACTCTTTGGGGGATTTATGGATTATTGGAACTTGACTTCTTCATCGCGGTTTGTACCCTTCTTCTGTTTTTCCCTTCAAAATATTTTGTTCTGAAACTGAATTAATTTCTGGTTGGCAGTCTCCAAATATTGTTGGTTTCATACTATCAATCATTCAACTTGCCCTATACTTCAAGTACAGGAAAAGAGGCATCGAAGAAGAACCCAACAAGTGGGATATAGAAAAGAGTGGAGATAAATCAAAAGTTGAGTTGCAACCAGGGGTTAATGAAATTATTATTGAGAATAATTGAATTTTTCAATTAAAAAAAATGGAAGAACAGCTATAAAATTATAAATAAATAAATAAATATTTATGGTAAAAATATATACATATATATATTCTCAATTATATACACTATCCAAGTAATTTATGGTATAGTTGTTTTATTTGTACACATTTGATGTTTCGATTATATCAAACTTTTTGTATGCAATTGCTCTTTTTTATGCCTTCCAAGTATAAATATCAAAATTCTAGGTTAATAAATAATAAATAACAATGTTTTCAAAACTGGTTCGGAAGTTAAACCATTAAGACAAAAGTTTTAAGATTTAACCTGTAACACCCCATACCTGATAATGGAATCGGCATACCGAGTGTTACCACGTTCTTAAATACCTAATATTTCGAACTGCAACAATTTATTATTTAAAACCTTATTATTCCAATAATTACTATTCACTTTATAAAATTTTGACAGAGTTTTCTCTATATATACTTAAAACCTCCTACAAGAAACTTCAATAAACTTCTCATGCATGTTACTCAACTATCCATCTCTATGTCAAACTCCTGGACAAAATAATTTACCCATCCTCCCGTACATTTCAACACATCTAAACCATATTTCATACATAACTTCATTTATTCATATATAACACGTCTTTATGTGTACATGTCATAACCAAAAATAAAATAAAAATATTTAGTACATCTAGTTCCAATTCTTTCGAGATCCCCTACGTGACTCTTTTCTTGTACTACATCCATCATAACTTTCTTCTAATTCTCTTCAAAACCTACGCGCGAAAAGAAAATCCACACGCTAAGTTATAGGCTTAGTGATGTTCAAGCAATTTCATTTCACATTCAACCATAACATGCATAATATATAATTTTTGTCATATATAAATGTCTTCATTTCTTTTTAAGCATAAATAGGCATTTAAAATCAAGTTATGAAATACAAGCATATATCTATTTTAATAATTCACATCTAATTATACAATGATCAAGAAATCGTACATTCAATTACTACTGTCATTTAAAGTTCTTTAATCATTAATCATGTATTTACCTACTTTCTGTAATTGTCCAAAGTAAAATCCATCAGAATTGCATCACTGAGCTGGATAAGTAGGATTTTTTAAAAAAATATAAGATCGTGTTCTCAGAACCATACGATTCATTTTTTATATACATTTATATTGGAACTGAGCTCTCGAAATCATGCAGTTCATAACACAAATTAAATGTCTTACACCGGAACCGAGCTCTCGGAGCCATATAGTTCAGTAACATATATCACGACGCAGTACTGCTAACTCCCTAATTAGCATGCCAACCTTATTAAATTCCTCCAATTCCTATCTATTTTACTAGGGGCAAATCTAATTAAATTCCATTGAAATTTCATAACAAAAGCTCGTAATAACCAATTCAAGCTATTCCATATTCAGTCAAAGTAAATGTCTTTTTTTTTCTTTCATTATTGGTTTTAATTTAATTCATACAACATTTAAGACATATTCATCTCACCAATTATTCAAAAATAACATGTATATCAAGTTTTTCAATTCAAACATAATGTATGCCAATGGAGGAAAGTACAAAGTATAAGTCCAAAATCTCAATTAATTTACATATAGTACTTCATTTAATATCCAATTAAATATTTTTAACAACAATTTCATAAGCTGTCAATTTTACTCAAGAACCCTAAATTTCCTAATACACAATTTTTAGGAAAAAGTAGATTTGCAAGAACACATACCAAATTAATGTCCAAACCTTCAAATTAAACTTAAATTTCATCATCAACTCCTTATTCCTGCTCTCTCTCCTTCAATTCATCTTCTTTATCTTCATAATATTGCATAACTAATTCAATTTCATGCATTTTGATTCATTAATGCATGCAACCATACCAAAATCATGTGCTAAAAATAATCAAAACTTCATTAACTCACCTTATAAATTTTCAGGTACTATTCATCAAGAACACCCATATACTTTTTCTTCATCTTTTCCCAATTTTTCTATTGATATGGTGAGTTTAGGGACCTAGGTTGGTAATTTAGTGTTTAATAGGTGATTTGGGGGTTAAAATGAAAGAAAAATGGCTTGAAAATGTAAGAAATGGAAGAAAAATGGAGAAGAAAGGAGGAATGGTTGTTCTCGACACTCCTTAGTGAAGAAGAGAGGGTAGATAGCCAAGAAAATGACATAAATGTCATGTGGTCCTTCGTTAAAAGTTTTCCAATTTTCTTTATATTAACTTTATCTATTAATCCATTCTTTCTTTTTCTCAATAAAAAAATACTCATAAGAAAAATATCAACTTCACTTAGAGACCTTAATTAATATCATTTATCTCCATTAATATTTTCGGGTTTGACTTTCACCATTTCTTGGGTCAAACTTTGACCATTGATCAACTCTTGGTCAAACCTTAAAACGAACTCGTTTGGAGCTCTAATTTGATCATCGGGCTGTTCTTGAACAAAATTATCCGATGCAAATAAAATAAAATGTAGTTTGGGTCCCGGTGTCACTATTCCCCTCGGGATACTTTATTCATGACCCAAAAAGTACTATTCATGAAATCCAGATTTTTGGGACGTTACACAACCAATATTAAGCTGTCATAAAATCGGTTAAAGATTGAATAAAATTAAAAATTTTGAAAAATGATTGAAGAAGAGTGTTTTTACTTATAAAATAATTTAAAGTTTAATTAAAAAAGGTGAATGTTAAATGCAAATTAATTGGCTTATTTTGAGTTATAAAAACTGAAACATTAATTGATAACCTAATTAGGTTTTAACAATAAAGATTAAACTAAATTAAACCGAAAAATTGAAAATCGAATTGAAAAGTTAACTAGGTCAAAGTTTTCACTGTTAAATCGGTCGAACCAATTCAAACATTGATAACTAATAATTCGAGACTTAATTATTTTCATTAATCATATGAATGAATACATTTTACCTTTTAATTTGACCTTTTATTTTTATGTTTTAAAATTTTTAATTTATTCACTATATTATTTAGTTATCAAACAACCTTTCCCATTATATTTCCTACGCCTTTTATCTTTTTTTCACACAAAACGACATAATATTGAAATATGTAAAGTTCTAATACAACATTTGTTTAAAGCTCAGAAAAAGTGAAAAATCAATAAAATATAACAGAAGGAAATCAAGGAATTGAGTGATAATATACAATATTATAAAGGTAAACGATAATTTTTAAAACATAAAAATTAAATAAAAAAACAACAAAAAATACAGGGGTTATGAGCTATATGAAAATTTCAACCAAAAAAAAAAAAAAGCATAGGGAACCGGCTAGAACCAACCAATGTAAAACAATGTCGTTTTACCCGACTTCAGGGCACTCATAAGCTGAAAAAAAATTGAACCTGTTGCTTGGGCATGGATCCGGCTTGGCCAGTTGCCAACTCTAATCAAGAGAGGCCATATCCCATGTTACCATATTAATTCCTCCGAAGAAATGCTGATTTGATCACTAATTTGGAACCAAAATCTGGGCTATGAAACAAAATAAGCTTGACAATCAAATTAGTTCTTCAACTACCTTCTCTATCATCATCATAGAAACAGGACTGGCATGGATATGACACTAAGTTTTCCGTCAGATGCTCCAAAATAGTACAAATTACACTGCTAAATGGATGTGTTGACATTGGTATGAGACAATAAATTTTCAGTCAGATGCCCCAAAGTAGTGCAAATCACACTACTAAGGGGATGGGTTCTGTTTTCCGCAGAAAACACATGAAGTCTATTATTCAGCTCGATCCAACTACAACCAGGATGCTTTTTCACTTCTAAGGCCCTGAGTCTGTTCCTCACATTTATCTTCTCACCCCATTTTCCTAGGAATGCATACATGTTAGACATAATGACATACGCAGATGATACCTTTGGATCCAAATTGAACATGTAATTGGCGACCCTTTCACCTACTTCCATGTCCCTCCAGAACCAACAAGCGCTGAGCAAAGCTGCCCAAATAACCCCGTCTGCTTCAATTGGCATTGATTTAATAAACTCCTCAGCCTCAAGCAGACGGCCTGCTCGACCAAGAAGATCCACCGCACATGCATAGTGTTCTAAAGTTGGGGTTATTCCATAAAGTTCCTTCATTGAATAAAAGAATATCATCCCCTCATTCACAAAACCAGCACGACCACAAGCAGACAGAATACCAACAAAAGTTGCACCATTAGGAGCTACTCCTTGCTCTAACATACACTGAAAGAGTAGTATTGCCTCAGAGCCAAAACCATGATGTGCATATCCATTAATAAGAGCTGTCCAAGCTGCCACATTTGCGGTAGAGATGCTTGAAAATGACTTCTGAGCATCAATGATACTACCACATTTAGAATACATGTCTACAAGAGAAGTTCCAACATAAACATTTGATTCAAATGGGGTTTTAATCAAGTTGGAATGAAGCATTTGCCCTTGTTGAAGTGATCCAAGACAAGAACAGGCATGGAACAAGACAGAGAAAGTTGATCTAGTCCATTCTACTGAGAATTGTCGCATGGATAAAAACAGTTTCAAAGCGTCTTCATGCCGATCATTTTGGCTATAACCTGACATCATCGAGTTCCAAGTCACGGGGTTTTTCTCCTGTTTTGTATCTTCAAAAAGCAACATAGCCTTGTCAATTTCACCATTTCTTGAAAACACAGATATCATAGTATTGGAAGAAATTATAGTCTTGTGAGGCATTTTCTCAAATAATTTCTTTGAATCCTCAACTTGACCATTTATTGCATATCCTTTCACCATCAAATTGTATGAAACTACATTTTTCTTCATCCTCTTGAACACACATTCAGCATCTTCAATCCTACCCATCAATATCAACCCCGAAATCATCGAATTTGAAGTGTTTGAGCATGGCCCAGTGATTCTATCATAGACCATCTTAGCATCATCAACAGCTTGGCAACTACAGTATAGCTCAATCAAAGCACCACATATTGATGGATCGAATTCATACCCACATTTCACAACAATCCCATGAATGCTCAATCCTTTACTTAAAGCACCAAGCCTGCTACAAACCCTTATAACGGAATCCAAAGTAAATTCATTAGGTACCGCCTCACCACTCCCTCTCATACATCGAAACAAGTCCAAGGCCATTTCACATGAATTGTCGCTCTTTGCATACCCTGAAATAAGAGCGGTCCAAGACGTAACATCCCTCGTTGGCATTTTAACAAACAAGTCGTAAGCATCGGCCAGGAGCCCACACTGCACATACCCAACTATCATCAAATAAGACAACACACCATTCCCGCCACGCAACTCTTCAAAAACCCTCCTTGCATAGTGAATTTCCCAACACTTGGCATAAAAGTACAACAATGCACCTCCAACACGCTCGAAACTCTCGCACCCAGATTTCAAAACAAGGCAATGAATCACCTTCCCGCTACAAAAACTCTGCGCACGAGCACAGACGCTTAATACAGCCGAGAAAGTGGTCCCACTGAGCCTCGTAGCGGAACCGTGCATCATGGTAAATAGAGAGAGAGACTCCTCGAAATTGCCCCAGTGCGCGTAACCAGAAATCATGGTGTTCCAGGAAACGACGGCCCGTTGTGGCATTCGATCAAACAGGTAGCGGGCAATGTACAACTCGCCGTTACGAGCATGCCTCCTTATGGCGATGTTGGTGGAGACTACGTGAGGGCAATCGGAACTTGCAATCGGGTTGCAAGTAGAGTAGTTCTTGAAGTAGCTGTATCGATTGCTTTTCCATTTCATAGGAAAAGATCGCATGAACATTATGGAGGAGAGACATGGAGAGGAAGCAAAGTCAGAACCAAAACTTCATAGCTTTTCTGCTGTCTGCTTGATTGTAATGGCTAAAAAAGGGAAACAGATATGCTGTTACTAAAATGCTCCGCTGCTGTGCCTCAATCCTAGGCATGTACTACAATAAGTTGGATGACTAGAACATTAAAGACATAATAACAGGCACAGGTCCGGCACAGCCTGGTCCGATTTAACACACAAAACACGGTTTGAGTTGTTAGATTTTGAATCGGTGTAATTTTCTATTCAAAAAAATTTCAGACCGCTTGGTTCATTTTTGTTTTTTTTTTTAGTTTTTAGTTTTTATTTTTAGTTTTTAGTTTTTATTTTTATTTAAAAACTTGTTTAATTAAAATTTGTAATATAAAAACTAAAAAGAAAAACTTATTTAGTTAATATTTGTAATAAAAATTAAAAATAAAAGCATAATTACAATGCATAGTATTGATAAACGATAAATATAAAAACTTGTAATGTAAAAACGCAGAAATTAAAAACAAAGAAACCAAAAATTAGAAATTACAAACGCGAAATGCAGAAACGTAAAAGTTAAAATAAACCAAAAACGCAGAATAACAAACAATTGAAAATGCAAAAATGTAGATAAACAATAAATAGGAAAATTAGTAATGTATATGTACGAAATTAAAAAAATAGTCAAGAAGGCGAAATGCAGAAACGTAAAAGTCAAAACAAAAACGCAAAATAACAAACAATTGGAAATACAAAAACGCAAATAAACGATAAATAGGAAAACCAGAAACGTAAAATCACAGAAAAAAAAAACCAAAAACACAAAAGAAATCAGACATTGATGGAAAATAAGATACCAAGAAAACTATAATAAAACACAATATAATTAGAAAAATATCAAATTAGTTTCAGAAACTCACCTGGTTAAAAGGCCAAGTCTTTGCCTTTTGCACGGATAAAAAAGGAACGTAAGAGATGAGTTAGGGACGTAAGAAAAAAGAAAAGAATAAAGATGTAGGAGAAAGAAAAGAGATGAGTTTTGAACGTAAGAAAACATAAAGAAGATAGAGTTTCTACAAAAAAAGAAGTTTATAAGAAGAGAAAATAGAAACAAAAACGTGTGAAAAACGAGCTTTCTAATATCAAAATGAGTGTTATTCCATCGATACCTTCACGAGAGTTGTTTATCCAGATGTAATTAATGTTTTTCTGTAACTTTTTTAATACTTGAACATCTGAATAAGTAAGAATATTTATACATTCACAAATTGTTTAAATAGCCAGTTTTTTAAAACCTTAATCTTATATATATATATAATATCCATTTTAGTACATCTAATCAAATTTGGGCTGTTAGGATAACTTTGCTTTTCTGTTGTTCTTTAAAACTCAAGAACTGAATCTGCTATCTTTCAAACACAGAACTTGATAAAGCTTTGTTATTTTGCAGATGTAAAACAATTGCAGAAATTAAAGAAGACTGATTTATTTGGTTCCCTATCCCTTGTGAGTTGGTAGTCTTGTAGATTTTCTTGTGCATCATCCGAAGGTAGGTGTAAGGCTTCTCCTTCACCCTCATCTTCTGCTTCTTCTCTTCTTTTTTCATACTGTGTAATGTCTACTGTAGGCTCCATAGTTTTTGATTATGTAGCACCACTGTCTTCAGGTCCTGGTGGTACATAAAATGGGACTGAATGTTGGGCCCCAAACTTTTCTTGAAAGTTAGAACTATTATATGTGAAATGTTGGAAGTTCAATGTCAGAAAATGAAATTGAAACATGTTCATTGAGTATGCTTCGGTGTTTTAGCCGTAACTTTTGCTCTAGTTATCCAAATGAGATGATTCTTAATTTGGATTAAACTAGAGAGATAAGGCTA
>JANIPN010000007.1:58325398-58341874 GCA_027478595.1 Erythroxylum anguifugum | reverse complement strand
TTGGGTGATTGTGTTCTAATTGGAAACAACTTCTGGAAAATCTGCAGAATTAGGATTCTGACCTTAGGCGTGCCCACACCTAATCTTTGAATTTTGACCAATCTGGAATTTTCGAACTTCTTGTCATATTTTTCCTCTTTTTGATCCTTTTTCGTCTTTACGGCATTGAAAACCATCTGTGAACATTAAACAAACAATTCCATCAATTTTTAGATACCAAATTCACAAATCAATCAACATTAAGTCCAAAATATATGTATTTTAATTGACTTAATAGTTATCCTTGTATTGAATTAGTTAATTATTGTCATCAATAAAATTAGTGGGAATGAATAATTTAATGTAATTTATTTAATTACATAAATATTATACATTTCATTTATAACCATAATGAGAATTATTAAATTTAACCATACAATTTATATATTAAAATAATTAAATTAAAAATTAATATTAACATTTAATAGTACAATTGAAAAAAATAAAAAACAGGGGGTGAAATAAAAAATGTTTTTATTTTTTATATTTTTATTACAAATATCAACTAATTGAGTTTTCAATTTTTTATTGCAAATTTTAACTAAATAGATTTATGTTTTTTGAATAAATATAATACATTAAAAATGAAATTACAAAAAACTACAATAAAAACATAAAAGTAGAACCAAATAAGTTCTTATGTTTTTATAAAATTGTTCTAATTTTTTATTTTTAAAAACAAGAAATAAAAAAAGAAAGAGACGGGCTCTTAATATTTAAAATTGATTAAACTAAAATTTAAAAAAAATCTTGATTAAATCTAAGATTTCAGACAAATGGATCGGATCGGGCTCGGCCCAATTCATCACTAGACCGCAAGCAAATCCAGATAAGATTTTCATTATTTCATCACTTGTTGCTTTGTTCGTTTTGTGGCTCTCGAAGAAGCACCTTTCTGTATCTATCCTCCACCGTCTCTCTCTCTCTCTCAACACGCAAAACCCAAACACACACAGAGTATATATATATACGTGTATGTGTGTTTGAGAGAGAAGAAGATGAGTTTGAATTTACATTTTTGGTATTAAGAAACCCTAACTCCATTAGAGATTCTGAATAATGACAGTTATTACTACTCTACAAGCTTCTCTTCTCTTCAGACCTTCCCTCTCTCTCCCCTCCTCCTCCGGCCGCCGCCGCTTTCTCTCCTCTCCTCGTCTCCTTCTCCGCCGCCACCACCGGCCCCACTATCACCATTCCTTCTCTAAAGTTCACTTGTCCTTTTCTCGATTTCTATCCATTTCCTGTACATTGCACCCCGACAATGCCCGTTCCGATTCCGATTCCGCTTCTCCAACTGTTTCTCCCGCGGCCGAGGACTCTAAACTATCTGAATTATCCGTCGAGAACGGTGCGGCTTCCGGCGTTGTAGAATCGAGAACCGATGTGCTGGACGGAGAACGCGAGGGTGGGAAGTTGATTGAATTGGACGAAGGTGTGAAGAGTGGGAATGCGGCGGAGGACGGGAAGTTGGCGGAGGGTGTCGGAGTTAATCGGGAAGTGCCGGTGATTGTGTTTCTGACTGGACTGTGGGCGATGGCAAAGAGAGGATTGGAGAAATTGTTGAGTAACTTGAGTTTTGAGTGGTTGAGTTGGTGGCCTTTTTGGCGCCAAGAGAAGCGTCTGGACCGTCTGATTGCTGAGGCTGACGCCAATCCTGAGGATGCTGTCAAGCAGACGGCTCTCTTCATTGAGCTTAATAAGCACAGGTCTGTACTTCTGTGTGTAAGTTTCATTCCGCTTCTTGCTCTGCAAGTCGCCTGCTTTTTAGCATTGAAGTTAAAAGTGAAATTCTTGTGCAGCCCTGAGTTGTTGATTAGAAGGTTTGAACAAAGAGAACACGCAGTAGATAGCAGGGGAGTTGCAGAGTATCTTAAAGCTCTTGTTGTTACGAATTCAATTGCAGATTATCTTCCAGATGAACAATCTGGGAAGCCGTCCAGTCTTCCTTCATTGGTAAATTAAACACATTGTTGATCTTTCTTAATTTTATTGGCACGGAAGATCATAAATGTTTCAGTGATAGTATCACGCACATTATATTCCGATTATATCAATATGTTACTTGTAGTTGCAAGAGTTAAAGCAACGGGTGTCAGGAAATACAGATGAGCCCTTTTTGAACCCGGGAGTGTCTGAGAAGCAACCATTGCATGTGGTGATGGTAAGACTCTGTTACATAGTTTTCGTCCTTGTGGCATTGTATTCTGAATCCAAGACCATAATTACTGTGCCATTTTGCTTTTGTATAAGACGGATGTAATTGGACGTTGTTTTATGTTATTTATATGGAACTATGGAAGGTTGATCAGAAAGTCTCAGGCAAGTCACGATTTGCGCAAGAGCTCATCTCCACCATCTTATTCACTGTTGCTGTTGGATTAATTTGGTATGACTTCTGTTCTCTTGATCAGTTTATTTGTTATTATTCATACCAGTTAATTACATACAGTAATAGATTTTCAGGGTGCTAGGAGCTGCTGCTCTTCAAAAGTATATTGGGAGCCTAGGTGGTATTGGAACTTCTGGTGTTGGCTCAAGTTCTTCTTATTCACCAAAGGAGTTGAGTAAAGAAGTTATGCCAGAAAAAGTATGTCAAACTATTGTACTCGTAACTTTTATGGTTTATTGAGATTTTTCTGTCACTGATGTGGCATTTTCGTGTTTAATGTATTGGATTTGGTTGCTTTTCCTGTTTTGGTCAGTGTAAAAGTTAGAGAAAGCTTTAATGATAAGGTTAGAATAGCAGGAAATAAAACCAAAGTTTCAATGCAATTGGAGAAAAGATTAAAGGATGAACTGAAACAAAGTAGGTAGTGGATTGGTTTTTTTGTGTCTGACTGAATTGGTATCTTCCTCAACAGTTGATGTCTATTGTCTCATATTTCTTGTGTACTTGTTTGCATGGTCTGACTTATTCTCTTGTTGATTTTCTTGCAGAATGTCAAAACATTTAAGGATGTCAAAGGATGTGATGATGCAAAACAAGAGCTTGAGGAAGTGGTGGAGTACCTAAAAAATCCAGCAAAGTTTACTCGCCTCGGGGGAAAGTTGCCAAAGGTTTTCTCAACAAATTTTTTGAATGAAACATAAACTTTGTTTAGGGCATTGCCTTTCAATTAGAGTATTCTTTATTTAGAGTCCTTTTGGGGCGTCGGGTAAATGAAGCATAAGGTGAACGAATCTATATTGCCAAATATGAAGATTTATAGAAGTTCTTAGTAGGCTGGGGATGGGCTAAGCTTTTGCCAATTCTAGATTAAGAAATTGTTTTAGATTCTTGTAAGAATCAGTCATAACTTGTGATGAATTGTCTGAATACTTTGTGCAAATTGCTTGAGCATTTATTTCTCTTTTGTTCTTTTACCGCAATTCTTAACTTGATTGTCGCCACCCTGTTTTGTTTATGGTGTAGTTGTTTAGAAAGTTAATCAACATAGAAGCATGAGAATTTACCAGCCACTCTTTATATATATACACATATATAGATACATACATACATACATACATCTATTGATTATAATATCTGCAACTTCAATACTGCTCCTGTGCAGGGAATTCTCTTGACAGGGGCACCTGGCACAGGAAAAACTTTACTTGCCAAGGTAATGCCTTTTCTCTATCTATGCCTTCAGTTCTAGTAAAATTTCCAAGATCAAAGTTTGTTTGATTAATCAGAAATAGTATACCTTAAAGATTCAATGTTACTGAAAACTCTATGTTTTGAGCTTCTGCATATCTTAAGAACATAAAGAAGGTTTTATCCTCCATTCCAAGTAATATGTAGTATTTAACAGATTGCATTTGGGATTTATGAATTCCAACCATCTTGTGGGAGATTGCTACTTTTACTTGTTAGTGCAAGTTCATTGATGTACTATTTCCATCCTGAAGTTCAACAAATTTCTTTCCAGTCTTTCTTGTATTCATATCCTATTGATATATTGTTCAAGCTCTCAACTTTTCGTTTCCTCAAGAAGTTTGGTTATGTTTTCTGTTGACATGTATTGTCAATACTATATACACTGATCTCTGGTTTTTGTAATGCTAGTAATATTTTGTTTTCATTGTGGAACACTCAGGCTATTGCTGGAGAAGCAGGAGTCCCTTTTTTCTATAGAGCAGGGTCTGAATTTGAGGAAATGTAAGATAATTTTGGCTTTACTTCCGTTTTATGATGTATGATACATGATAGATATCACTACTTGTTTAAGGAAAAATCAAGCTTAGTTAATTGCCTAATATGTGATCCTCTCTTTTCATGGTACAAGTTGGAGATACACTATGTTTTTTGCCTAAATTTACTTTCTGCTATTTCCACTTTGAGACTATCATGATTCTGTTTGAACTCTAGTTTATGGGGATATAGTTTGTAAGGAAATGTATCCCTGTATTTATCATTACTCAGAGTGAAGTGATAGTCAGAGAATGTTAGTTGCGCAACATTTTTTGTGGCAGGTTTGTTGGAGTAGGTGCTCGTCGTGTAAGATCTTTGTTTCAAGCAGCCAAGAAAAAGGTTTGCTATCCCTGGTGCATATACGTTTTATTTTTAATTTGTAGTGTAGAAAGAAAACAGAACCATAGCTGAAAACAAAGGGACGGAACTATTCTAATCATAACAATTGCCTTTAATTTCCATCTGCGGTCACTTTCTGAAAACAAAGGAGAATTTTGTTGAATTTTTCTATCATTATCAGATAATAAATATGCAGATTATGTGGTGTGAGAACACCAGCAAAAACTCCTTCAGCTGTTTATTTGTATTTTGGTGTTTGTTTTATTCATAAGAATTCACATACCCAAAAAAAGTGGAAATCAAACTTAGAAGCTATTATGGTCTACTGAATGAGAGAAAATAGGACATCCACATAAAGTTCTATATGTGTACTGTGACTCCTTGATCCATGATATTTCTATGTTTATTCCATTTAAAGATGCAATTTTTCTTGAACATTGTACTTTGCTAACACACTTAGCATGTTGTTTAACTATTATAGGCTCCATGCATTATCTTTATTGATGAAATTGATGCTGTTGGGTCGACAAGGAAACAATGGGAAGGCCATACAAAGAAAACATTGCATCAGCTGCTTGTTGAAATGGATGGTTTTGAACAGAATGAGGTATCATTATCCATATAGTTTTGTCTCAATTAGTTTTGTGCTGCATTTCTTAATTTTACAAAACTATCTGCAGGGAATAATATTGATGGCTGCAACAAATTTGCCAGACATCCTTGATCCAGCTTTGACTAGGCCTGGTAGATTCGACAGGCATGTAAGTTGTTTGCTTCCTTTTTAAGGAAATGATTAATCATCTGTTTAGTAGACTTGTCTTCTTATGGTTCTGTTAGGGTATTCTGTCACATACTTATCTGAGCCTCTATCATGAGCAATCAGGAAATCAAAATTTCTGCTCTTCTGCTGTACCTTTTGGGTCCTCAAATTTATTTTCTTGGGGAATAACTTGCAAAATCACGTTGCAGATTGTTGTTCCAAATCCTGATGTACGGGGCCGTGAAGAGATTTTACAGCTTTATTTGCAAGATAAACCATTGGATGATGATGTTGATGTAAGATCAATTGCCCGTGGCACCCCCGGTTTCAATGGAGCAGGTTGATCTTAGTGAACTGTACTATTTCATTGTTGAAATTGATTGGGTAGATCATTCTGTGCCCCCTAAAGAAGCCAATATTATCAGAACATGTTCTTTTTTCCAAACAGATCTTGCAAACCTGGTAAACATTGCTGCCATTAAAGCTGCTGTTGAAGGTGCAGAGAAGTTAACTGCAGCACAGTTAGAGTTTGCAAAAGATAGGATACTTATGGGCACTGAGCGGAAAACAATGTTCCTAACCGAAGACTCAAAGAAGGTACATGTACTCTCTATTGTGATCTAGCTATTAGGGTTTGGATGAATGCCGTATTGGCTGTTGTTTCACTTCTTTTAGAGCATAATCTGACCCTGGGTTAGAATGCTGACTGAAAAAGAGGAGACCATTTGCAATTTTCTTTCGCTGGTATTAACCAGTTTGGCTTTCTCAGAATGATATATCTACAACTTGAAACCTCTTTTCAGTTGACAGCATATCATGAGAGTGGCCATGCTATTGTAGCCTTTAATACTGAGGGTGCACATCCAATTCACAAAGCCACTATTATGCCTCGTGGATCGGCTTTGGGAATGGTCACCCAGCTTCCTTCAAGTGATGAGACATCAGTTAGCAAGAAGCAGTTACTAGCACGTCTTGATGTTTGTATGGGGGGTAGAGTTGCTGAAGAACTCATCTTTGGTCAGGACCATATCACCACTGGAGCAAGTAGTGATCTTCATACCGCCACAGAGCTTGCCCAATATATGGTTAGTTATATTCATACTCTTTGGGTCCTTCCTGATAACAGTAAACTATACATCCGATTCTTTCCATTGTTGTCGGCCATTGTTATGGAATGAAGTGGTAATCAAACATTCAATTGCACACTGCTTTACTTGTCTTTGAAGGTGTCAAATTGTGGGATGAGTGATGCAATTGGTCCTGTTCATATTAAAGAGCGACCCAGTTCAGATATGCAATCACGAATTGACGCTGAAGTATGTCTTTCGAATTACTGTTGCTTACAGAGTAAACATGATATTTCCTCTTGAAATCTGAAACCTGCTTGTTGGATTCTGTAGGTGGTGAAAATCCTTAGAGAAGCATATGATCGTGTAAAATTGGTCTTAAAGAAGGTTTGTTATTTTGCACGGTGCATCAGTTTTAGTTTGCTTTATGAAAATCAGAAATTCACATTTTTATCTGAACAAAATAAGTTCTTCTGGTGCCAATTTTATCGAAGTCTTTATATTTTGAAGTCCCTGACATCATTATTTTTCCTCTCCATTTTTCTTTTTTCCTTTTCCTTTACAGCACGAGAAGGCATTGCACGCTTTGGCAAATGCACTTTTAGAATGCGAAACACTCAACGCAGAAGAAATCAAGCGTATTCTACTTCCTTATCGGGAAGGGCGGTTGCCTGAGCAACAAGAACAACAGGAGGAAGGAGACTTTGTGTTGGCTTGATCCCACCCAGATTCGGACAAAACAATTATTCGGCGGAGCTGCTGTACAGTATATTAGAAGCAAAGTACAGGTGATATTTACTTATGTCTGGTCTTTTTCTAGTTTCCTCTCCATGTTCAACTAAATGCGTAATAGAAATACCATCTCCAAGCATAACCCTGAACCAATTGTACCCAGACCCAGCTCAAACAACCACAGTGATGATAGAAGTCTTTGTACTATTCTTTAGATGTATAATTGAATCTGCTGATCCCTGTTTAGGGCGAAATTTTGAGATACCAATATTTTTATACATATAAAATTGCAAGGATTTTCAAGTTGCCGCTGACCATTGACTTCCGAGATATCGATATACTCATGTTCAACATATTAAAATATATGTATGTCAGTCAGTTTCTTGTCATTTCTTATTTATTGTACATGACAAAAGGGATTTACTTTCACACCCAATCATGCGAGGTAGCTAGTAGCATCACATTTTTGGCTGGTCTTAAAATTTCTGGAGGTCCTCTAGCATTAATAATGGATTCGGCTGTGCTTCTTAAATGAGCCCAAACCTTTTTCCAAGTCCATTTAGTTTTTAGGCTTTAAGATTTTTAGAGTTTTAGGTTGCATCTCTTGAGCCCAAAATTCAAAATTTTTAAAAATTTAAACTCAATTCAAAACTTGTTTAACAATTTAATGATGGATATAATTATTATGAAATATATCTTATAATGGATAAACTAACCTCATTTAGCTACTGCCTGGCTTGAAATTAGTTGAACTAATTTGAGTTTGACCGAAACCCAGTCTCCAAAGTTTTCACATAAAATAGCATTTTATTAGAAAAAATATTATTTTTAATTTTTAAATTTTAAAATGGATAAATTTAATTTCAATCCAACCCACTACTAACCCTAATCTCGGTAAACATAATTCGGAGCTGGACAGAAGTATTAACTTGCTAATTATCATTGAAAAGTCATATTTCCATCTTAGTCATATAATGCGGGAACCATTTGAGTGAGGAATTAATTGTTTCAAGCCTAATAGGAATTATTTATTAACTACAGCAATAATAGAAGCGTAATTACAAATAGCAGTAAAATGTTAAATAGAGTCGTGTCGCCCCTACCTCAAACAACGGCAGCTCCAAAGTCTTATGTCACCAAACCAAGCACACTACACTAAGCTACATGATATGAAACAAAACTAGAGACAGCTCTCCCATCACACTATACTATATACATTACCATGTATGTGTACCACCACAAACAAAATCCCCCCCAAACACCAAAAGAGTAAGAGAATCCGGTTCCTTTCTTCTTCTTTCATATTTCAGTAATGCACGAGCTCCTTAAGAGGGTTTGGTTTTTTAGCTACTATGAAAATGGAAGTATATATATGGTGCAAAAGGAAGTAGAGGAACATAACAATGGAAAAGAAGTGTGCGTGTGTGTCGAAAGTAGTAGGATTGCCAGTCCGTCTCTAGATTCTCCAACGTGTGGAAGACCTAGAAGCCTCATCCTTAGCAAACTATAGTATTCCGTCACGCAGCAGGCCTGCCCTTCTTCTCACCTTTCTAAAGATGATCAATTGGCTCGGTCCTATCCTGTACTGCATGCCGTTCTGAAACATCAGCTAGTGATTTTAGATTGCACTTGATGAGAGCTTCAACAAAGTAGCATGTCTCATCCTTGGTATTCCCATCAGGTACATCAACCACAAATGACTCAATCACCAGAGTTCCTGGCCTTCCATCAATGACCTCTGGGTGGAGAGAAATGATTGAGGAATAGTTCTGGAGCAAGAAAACGCAGATTGGACTTAAATTTAGTCACTTGAAAAAGTGAAGAACTGAACACAGTAAAGAGAAAGGAAATTCAAGGCTCAAACTCTCATCAACAAACTCTAGATTGAAGCTGTACTTATCTCCAGTTAACAAAAGTTCACAATACGTAAGAATATGAGAATGGAGCTCAAATCAAGTGAAACAAAGAGAAAATGAGGAGCAAACATGTAGTATTGATGGTCCAAAGAAGTATGATGTCTGGGGGATTTTCCAAAGTAGAAATGACGTTTTAATGGCTGAAGCTTGGATCCTTGAAATGGAATGTGCATAATCATCTTTGCCAAAATCCAAAAGAAAGTTGATCAACTGTCCTAGTAACTCACTCTATATGCAATCTTCTAACATGAAAAATAAACAACTAAACATCACAAGGTGAATCTTCAAACAAGACTTCATAGTTCATAGTTTCATGAAACTAAGAAACTGCTCCTGCTCAAAACATAACGGGAAGAGAAGTCACAAGTTATAACTTAGGAGAAGAAAATTTCATACTTTGAGCCTGTGATCACCACCAACAATCCTGATGCTGAGAATATGCTCATCATCATTGAGAAGTTCCAATCTTTCCGTACTTGTAGTGGCAGGAAGGCCAGACTTAACATCAACCTTTCTGAGACAGCCGATCTCAAGATTTCCCTGCGCAACACATCTGCTGACAAAAGGTTTGTACTTTTGCGGTTGATCAAATCTCCTAACCAAAGACCAAACCTACCAAAAATATGAAAAACAAGCTTAAGAAATGACTAATATGGTGTTTACACCTCCAAAACTCTAACCATGGCATATAAACTAAAGCTACCCCAAATTGTCTCAATCTAACCTTTAAAAAGATGCAAGAGGCAATAAACCAGAAAGATTAATTGATTTGGACTTCGTACATACAATGAAAGGGTAAAGAAAGATAGGTACTTTGCTTGTGTTGAACTTCAAAACTTTAGATTCAACTATAGCATTACAACCAAAACATCAGCCAAGAGGAACTTCAATTTTCAGTGCACGAACATGTAAAAAATTTCAACAGTAACAACTGTTCTGCATTGCCTTGGATCTTTAAAATGGAAAATTTCACAGTGAAGTGAAAGTCAATTTAACAACAGGAAAAAAACCTAGAATACTTGCCTTGATTTCTTTCTCAGTTCGATCAACATCAGATAGACGAAATGAAAATAAAATTTTTTAAAAACTTCAATAATCGAAAGAAAACAAACTGCGACGTCAATAGAATACACCATCATAGTCAAAAAGAAAAAAGAAAAATTACTTGGACAAAGAAATCGAGAACACAATCCACTCAAACAATAACAAGAAGAAAGAAGACCGCAGACTAGGATCCATACCATTAAAAAAAACTCGAAAATCAATGAAAACAAGAACAAAGGAAGCAAACACCAAAAAACAAAATCGGAACAAGAAACATACTAGATGAAGAGGAGCTTTAATATGCTTAATGAGAGCGGAGCTACACTGATGATCTGCAGGATCGTGGTCGTGATGTCTTTTGATGTACTCGGCCGCTACGTCACCGTTCATTTTCGCTAACAAACCATGAATCGACGAATCAACAAACTCCGATCCGATCCGATCAGTTTGAAACAGTAATCAACAGAAAAAAAGGAAGAAAAAGGAGGAATTAGGTCTCGGAAAAGGGTCAACTACGAGTAGTAACCGCCATTAACAAAACCTCAAACTCCGCTCTCGGATCTCCATCACCGTCTCATCTCATTCATTCACCGTATTTAACCACATCCTCGTTCCTACCCTATCCTCCACGACTCTTCTTCGACTTCTTTATATATATAATATATATTATCATAATAGTAAAAACACTAAAACTACAAGAAGCCAAATGGATTCCTTTAATATTGCCCTTCCCTTTACACTTAACTACCAAAATGCCACGCACGGACGGATCTACTCCCCCATTTATAAATAGTGTTAGAATTTAATAATTTTAATATTAGTTTATATTTATAATAAGTAATATATATTTTCAGTAATAAAAATTATTATTAGTAATGTTTTTCTATTATTTTAATATTTAAGCGTTTATTAAAAATGAATAATAAAATTTTGTTTAACTTAAATAAAATTTTAGGATTAATTATTTATTTTATTTATAATTTAAGACTTTTAAATTAAAAAGTAACAATTTTAATTTAATTTTTTTTAAGTGTATGTAATTTTTATCAATAAAATATAATATAAACCTTTGAAATAATTTGGTAGACTCTTATATTTAAAAATGAAAAATAACTCTGTAAAAATTTAGAATTTAAAAAGGTCTAATAATACACAATCTTACCTTTAATTAATAGAAAAATTGTTTTTAAAATAAACTATTATTTTAATTAAAATAGTACTTAAAATGAATTATTATTTTAATTATACTTTTTAGAAACAACCTTTCCGCTAATTAAGGAATTTAAATAATAATTATATATTTCATATTCTCATCCCTAAAAGTATAATTAAAATAATAATTTATTGTAATAAATAATATTATTATCGTTTGTAAAGACCATTAGATATTTCATATTCTCATACCTAAAAGTATAATTAAAATAATAATTTATTGTAATAAATAATATTATTATTATTTGTAAAATTGAAGAAGTCTTTACTTGGACGGACCTATCCGAGCCTCACAATTAATAAAGTGGGGTTGGGTCATAGTTCTGTCGGCAGCGACGGTTAGATATTTAGATTACGCGGAAACAACATACCTAAGCTTTAGTTGACCTATCATAACCATAACCATCACTGTAACTAGTCAGCCAGCCCCATACTCGGTCCAAACTCCATCAAAATTCGAACTAATTTTAATTAAATATATTTTTAATTAAAAAATAAGGATATTTTTTTATAAAAAAAAATCAACTTTAGACCCGGTCGAACTTATGAAGTCCGAACCGACCGAAATTACGAAGTCCGAACCTAAAGTCAACCTGAACTTAGACCGATTCAATAAAGTATATATTTATACAGTCACATAATAATTACTTTTTGATTATACATTAAACAAATTATTTTATATATAATAACATATATTTTTTTTAATAAATATTACAATCAAATGAAATATTTAAGGCATCTTCGCTTCCGATAGGATCTCTTTCTAACATTCAATATGATCCACAACCTTGGAACCATCTTAGCCTTTCGCAAATAAGAGGCAACGTCCCGTAAAGAATGTCAAGTTGGTGGAACGAAGGTATGGCATCAAAAGGTTTTACGTTCAAATCCTTCTATTTATGTCTTTTTAATTGAGCATGTTGTACAAGACTTGTTTAATGTAAAATATGGTGTGATTTGCAAGTTATTATATCAATCCGAAAGTTTATTTAGCACTAATCTAAAAGATAATGATTGTAAATTTCCTCGTTTAAAAAAAAAGACAAGTTGTGCCCTTATAATTATAGAATATTAATATTTTTAAAATTGAACTAAAAATTAAACCCAAATTTAAAATTTAAATGTTCAACTGATATAAAAAAATTAAAGAACTTTAAAAGAACGGAGAAGAAAATTACCTTTATATATTGCATTTAATTTAAAATTTTTATAATTGAATCGACTAAAGTACAAAATATTAAAAACATATTTTTATGATTGAATCGATTAAAATACAACATGCTAAGAGCACATAAACATTCTTTTATATGGTGCCAAAGTACAAAATGTTAAGAGTACATAAACATTTCTTTTTATTATCTTATGTAAAATGAAGGGATAAAGTTGCGTATTATCAGATCTTTCTAAATCTCACATTAGTGTAGAATTTCAGATTAAGTGTGGTTACAGCGTAAAGTGAATCATATGGAATCCTAAAATTTCTCTGCAAAATGTGAGAGTGAGGACTATGGAGAATTGGAGACAGGGGTCACCACCGTAGCCATAGGAATCGACATAGGTAAGCTGAGCTAATAAAAAAAGATGACTGATTACAAGAGGAACCGTGTCACGCCTAGAGCCATACATGTTCACAAATCACTATCTTCGTATACCAAAGTTATATCTCCATGCACTGAAGATGTTTGTTGAAAAGCCTCAAAGGACCACGCCCAAGCAAAAAGAAAGCCGTGCGTATGTTTTTAGGTTAGGAACAATAGGACATGACATTTTCTGGCTCTTACGAGATATTTTAAGAGGGTCTCAATTATATAAAGATACTTTTAAGCCATTCATATTTAGATTAATCTCTGCTCGAGTCGGATAGGTCCTTTGCGGGAGGCAAAGCTCTAACCTCAAGTTTTAAATAGCTACATACATGAGGACGGTTCGAACCCACGATCTCACTTAAATTAAAAAAAGCCTCTTATTAATTCACCTGTCCCTTAAAGTTGAACACTACCAAAGCACCGAAAACAGTTGCTGACACAAGTGAAAAGCATTCGGAGAATCAGAATCCACCACCAAGCCTCCTGTGCTTCATATTTTAAAGCAAAAGCATATGGTGTTTCTTCTTTCGTGTTACATCCCGCACGATCCGTTGCAGCAAATCAGGAGCCGATACGTATGATTCTCACTCCTCATTCTCAGCCTGCCATTATGATATATAATGTAAAACATATAAATTTTGTGTAGTTTATTTTTAAAAAATTTAAAATTCCTTTTAAAAATTTTCAATTCACAAATTTTCAAAAAAGCTTATTTTTTATAATTAAATTGAAAAATAATGACCAAACACAAATAATATTAATCTAGAGTAATCAAATATTACTAATGTAATAATCTAATTAAGCTTTTAAATCTACTATTTTTTAATTAAAATTGGCTTAGACTATTATCTCAAGAGCATCACTATTATCATCATCATCACACTCAGTCTAAAGTTCTGCAATAAAGCAAGATCTGAGGAGATCTGATAATACGCAACCTTACCCCTACATAGTAAACAAGTTGTTTCCGATTTAATTAGATAATTATAATACATTATTAGTTTAATTTAGATTTAATTAGTTTAATTTGAATTTTAAAACTGAGTTAAATTATTATTTAAGCATCTTTTTTTTTTTGAAACGTTGTCCTGGGCGCTCAGCGCATATTATTCAAATCCAAAAATAAAACGTCGTACAAAAAATTTGGAGGACACATCCACCATTCAAAACCAGACATAGAATCAGCCGCTTATATAAGCATCATTTAATTGGTACAATTGGCAGGACGCGTATATATTGTAGTTAGTTCAAAACCCACTAAGCCTTAAAAATATTAGATACCAAATCTTTAACTTGGTGCTTATTGTTGGACATGGCACTTAATTTGGGTTGCTAGTTAATTAATTGTTTTTGTGGATCACCAGCTCGAAAAGGCAATGAATGTTAATTTAATTGATGCCACATAAAACGTTTTTAAATTTTATTTATTAATAATTATTTAATCTAAATTATTCATAATCTAAATAATTGAATATATAATCTTAATTTTAGTTAATATATAATATTAAATAATTAACTAATATATATTTTAATTAATATTAAATTAGATTAAAAACAAAAAACAAAACTACTTTTCATGATTTTTGTATATTATAAAAATGGAAAGAAAATATAAAAAAACTTAAAAACTCAAACAATCATTTTTTATTAAACTTGAAAACCAAAAAAAAAATAAAAGTATAGATAGAAACAACATGCATAATTAGTTTCAAATAAACTTAAACTTATAATTATCCTTAAAAAAACAGAGGAATTACAACTGTTGTCCTTTAAATGCGTATTTAGTAAATATTCGGATTAACGCAATAGTTTGCAAATCATGTCAATTAGATATTTCGTATTAGGCAAACTCTGTATGACAAATTTAATCGAGAGAACGTAAATAGTAAAATTCGAACACAGGACCTTTAAGTTTAGATTAATTAAATATTTAAGTCTAAATTTGAAAGTATGCTCAATCAAATATAATAAAAAACATATTGAATCGATTTAATCTAATTTTGTATACCCAGTTTAATAGATTTTGCGATCAATCAAGTTTGAATATCTAAATTTAAATTCAATCAAACCAAACCGCGTTTGACTGATCAATTTCGGATTGAACCGAACGTTTTGCCCATGCTTGGAGCTCACACGTTTTTTGCTTGTTTTATCCTTTTTCTGCCAGAAGTGGAACTTACTTTGGATGATGTGACACCTTTTTTTAATAAAGTAAAAGAACGGACACTTTCAGGTCTTTCTGGAACACTAGCCTGTAAACTCTTTATTTTTTTCTTTACGAATACCTTTTTGCGCGATGTTCTGAATACCGTACCGAACTTGATATCGGATTGAGCTCTGGAACAGAATTGTACCGGTACCGATCGGTACAGATACCATTTCGGGATATTATAAAATAGTCCCTAAACTTTTTAAAAATTACAAAATAGTCCATATTGATACATTATTTTAAAAACTTTGAAAAAATGGGGAGGAAAATTTTGAAAATTTTGCAAAAAAGTTCCCTAATTTTTTAAAATTTCTGATATTTGACCGGTATTTTGAATACCTGCCGGTACCTGCCGGTATGGACGAAATTGGCCGGTACCGACCGGTATTTAACTCCGGTACACTTTACCCCCGTACTGGTACCGGAACACGGCCGGTACGGGCCGGTACGGTACGGAATTTAAAACATTGTTTTTGCGACGATGGAGTCAAAAATTTAAGATAGGAGAATCTAAATATTTATTTTTTTAAAATTTTGAAGAATCCAATGTATACTTCAAATAAGTCCGTCAATGTATATATATATATATATTAAAAATAAAAATATTTAACTTTTTAAATATTTGGGACCCAATGCACCATAGCCCCCACATTGTATTGAATAAATTTCAAAATTAACGTAAGATTTTGTAAATCATACTAATCAGATACTTTACACTAGACAATTCTTATACGATAAATTTGATCGAAAGAATGTAAATAGAAGAAATTGAATAAAGGACCTTTTTGATCATATATCTCTCCCTGTTCTGTCAACTCTACTACCCACAATTACCAGCAGCCTGTAAAACACAATAACCTTGAAAAAGAATCTCACCTCAGTTACCTGAAGAAGCCAAGATCTCAAACAAATCAAATTGGAATCTTCCTTTTCTTTGTCTGACTATGACTAGGATTTTTCTTGGTGATTGTCTTAAAACAAAAGCAATAACGACAAAAAAAATTAAATAATATTAAAATTTTATTTATTCAGAACCGAAAGGTTCAGCAAGAACAAAACAAATCCACATTTTTGTTCTGCTGTACTCGGAAAGGGCCAAGTGCAGTATCTGCAATTATATTCAAAGTTAAGCAGTGGGGTAGTGTTATAAATTAAAGTACCTACCAAAGAACAAAGATTCGTAATGTGACTCAATTCAGTTCACGTGACTGTGAGGAAGATCTGAATCACGTGCTTCTAAAGTGTATTAAGGCAAAAGACAGTTGAGCTGTTACGAAGGTAAGGCTTCCGTCTCAGGAGATTAAAGGACTTATTGGGTATATTTTGGTTAACTCTTCAATGTCTCAATTAATTCGTCTACTGGCTATTTTGTGGAGTATTTGGTACCATCGCAAC
>JANIPN010000007.1:58311833-58325298 GCA_027478595.1 Erythroxylum anguifugum | reverse complement strand
ACTGGCAAGAGTCTAGGAGGAGTTTTGGGAGAGTTAGTGGCCCAGCGAGTACCTCTTCTTCTAATACAATAGGCTGGTGTAAACCTTCTGCTGGGTTGGTAAAATGCAATGTTGATGCGGCTACTTTTAAAGAACAAAACGTAATGGGGTTTGCTGCGGTTCTTAGAGACGAAAGAGGATGCTTTGTAGCTGCTCTTTCCGGACATTATTCCTCATTGTTCGAGCCACTTATTGCTGAACTCATATCGATCAGAGAAGCGTTATCATGGTTGAAAGACAAACAAATAGATCATGTTGTCGTAGAATCAGATTGTTTGTTAGTTATACAAGCGCTTACAAATTCGTCTGTTAATCGTTCTGAGATTGAAATGCTAGCTTTGGACTGTTTAGATTTCAAATGTTATTTCCTTCACTTGTCATTCCAATGGATACGCAAGATTGCCAATAGAGCAGCTCACTCTTTAGCTCGGGTAACCTTATTATATGCAAACCTTCATAGTTGGGAAACTTGTCCTCTTTGTTTAGGTCCTATTTTATTGTTAGATAACTCTGCTTGTAATCCATCTGATAGGGAAAAACTTGTAAGATCTGGGTGTATAGGGTAAGTCTGCTGGCTTGGGTTTAGTTTTTAGCCTTCCGTTTTATGGGTTTTCTCGTCAAAAAAAAAAGAAAGAAAAGAAGATGGGTAAAAAATAGAAATTTCTTTTATAACTTAGGAAATTTTAAACTTTTTCTTAAACTTCGATCAAAAAATAATGATAAAAAATATGTGATATGAATATTATATATGGACTAATCAAATATCACCGATATAATAATTAAATTTAACTCTTGCATTTGACTCAAATTAATTAAACGTTACTTAATTTAATAATTTAAGATAATTATAATAAATTATTAATTCATTATAATTATCTAATTTGAATAGCATTTATTTAGTTTGACTCGAATTTAAGAGATTGGCTGAATTGTTATGTAATAAGTATTTAATTGGTTTGCATGTAATATTCATATTGTATATGCTTTGTTATTACTATTTCAGTGAATTTTAAAAAAATTCAATTGAAAATAACGATAAAATATATACACTATAAATATCATATATAAACTAACCAAATGCGAGTGACGTGGTAACACAACTTAGTTTTTAAATCCGACTCAATTTAATTAAACTTGAATTAAATTAATAATTTAAAATAATTATATATGATATTTCAACTCATCTTTTAAATTCAAAAGAAAGTAAAGTTTAGTTAATTTAATTCAAATTTAAGAAATGAGTCAAATTGTGTAGAAATATTTGATTGATTTATATGTAATGTTTATATCACGTGTATTTTTTTTGTTATTTTTAACTAAAATTTAAAAGAATAAATGTTTTTAAATTTTTAAATTTTAAGAAAATTTATAATTTCCTAATAACTCCTTGCCTTTTTACATTTTATAAAATTGAAACTTCGGAAAAAAAAGAGAATTCGTATCTTATTTTAAATTTACTTTTAAAAAGTTAACTCAACGTATTTCGTGAACGAGACTTCCCACGAGAGTTAGGGGAGAGTCATCAATATACGCAATCTTCTTTTTGTAATTTTTTACAAAGAAATTATTTTCGTAATTCAAACCTATAATTTTATAATCACAAAAAAGCAACTCTTACTTATTGCTTCAACTCTCCCTCATTAAATTATTCGTTAGTATAAAAGATTAATTTAGTCAAACTCAATTGTGATGGTCATGAGAAACATTAAAATGATGATTTATAATATTTTTAATTTTTAAATTTCAAATATTTATGATAAACTAATTTAGATTAAATTATTTTAAAATTAATAAATTTAATTTAATTTAACTAAATTCAAATTAAAAAATATATACATTCAAGATCAAATTTGATATTT
This sequence comes from Erythroxylum anguifugum, assembly GCA_027478595.1. Classification (NCBI taxonomy): domain Eukaryota; kingdom Viridiplantae; phylum Streptophyta; class Magnoliopsida; order Malpighiales; family Erythroxylaceae; genus Erythroxylum; species Erythroxylum anguifugum. The sequence goes on along the minus strand of JANIPN010000007.1, from coordinate 58,323,400 downwards.
TTTTTTCCAACCTTTCTCTAACCTCCTGATACTGAGACAAGATTCTCTGTCTAATTTTATGGTGTCTTATTCTGTCCTATAAATTTCAGCCATTTATTTATACAGGTCTCACGTTTATTTATGCAGGATCCATGCGAAGCCTACATATATAAATAGCTGAAATCTATGGGACAGAATAAGATACCGTAAAACTGGACAAAAAATTTAAAAAATTTAAACTCTCTTGTACCTAACCTCTTGCCCTCGGGAACACGGCCTGTTCAGACGTGGTCCAGTAGGTTAACGAAACTTTTTCTTTGTTCAAGATTAGAGTTTAATAATTGCTAAGAACAAGCAAGCAGGTAATGCAATGAAAACGACTGATAACACAAACAATCAAAGATATTTTCTCCGAGATGTGACAAAACGCAGTATCTATATATGCTTAATAATGTCGGCCGAACCAAAATCTTTTTAAAAAGTTCAAATCTGGCCTAAAGTTCATAAGATTTTTGTTTGAAAACGTTCAGAGTTTTAAACCAAGTCGAATCCGAACTAAAATACCAATTCTTAATATATAATGTATTACCTTGTGTTAAATGACCGTTTTATCATAATAGCTTAAGTTATTGTGTGAGCCTAACTTAATTGGTTTTATATATTCACTAACACACTTCCTCAAGTGAAAGTCCTTTGAACTTGAAACTTACACAGACTCATTCTACCTTGTACTGAATAATGAGTGAGTGGTAAGATTTGAAGTCACGACAACTTGGTTATAAAGACTCTGATACTATATTAAATGACCGTTTCACCACAATAACTTAAGCTATTATGTGAGGCCAACTTAATTGATTTTATATATTCACAGACACCTTAAAAGTATCTTTATCGATCGTCACCTTCATGATCTCCAATATATCAAGGAAGCAATCATTGGAGGTGCCTAATCCCAAAGTGTCAAGCAAGTATTCCAAAGCATGATTTAAGGTTTCATACAACCATTTTTAAGGTTTAGCTCTCGACCCTAACCTTTTCACGCCAACTTAAGTGAAACTCTGGATAATGTTCGAGTAAGGACTTGACTTGAACCTTTTATCTACAGTTTTCTCTTCCAATTCAATTATGATCTGGAACAATCAGATGAAACTTACATTTAAGACCAGCTGATCCAAATTTATCTGACGTATAATAAACTAAAACCTACAGAGACTTAGATTTTCCTTTTGAATTGCAGCAAAAATGTTTCAGCAGGTTGAAATACAACGCTCTCCTTCTCCTGTCAGGATTCGATTAGATCGTGTCAATGCATGGTTTTACGTACAGAAAGTGTCTCTAACTATCAGACAGGACAACAAGCTATATGCCTATATCCTCGTACCTTCTTATCGCTGGCTATTGTACAGTACTTGCCATTGGAGGACCTACTAAATGACCTATCTGGTGCTTTAATGTGCCTTCCATGGCTTCGTGCGTAATACAATATCACAATGTCATATCAGAAAGGATTATTCTTAAAGTTCATGTTTCGGTTAAGTCCGAATTATTGTTGTTGTCAAGTCAGTCTGAACTTACAAAAGCTTGGGGCATTACATACCTTCACGTACAGCTTCACGCATCTGCCTGCATGGCAATGTACAGACACGAAGTTTATAACTATAAACATTTAACAGGGAGATTTGGCTTCTCAGAGTAGTGTGTATATATAAATACTGTACCACATCAGGCATGAATTAAGGCGAGTCAGGATCATCTAAAACGATCTTCGTCCCCTCAGCATCTTTAATCATATGATCCAACAAGCCTATAGCAGAAGGTTGTTCAACCTTAAAGTTCAAGTGATTTAAAATAGTGAAATTGAAGAACAGCATCAACGAACAAGCTTCTAATGTAATGCATGTATAAATCCAATTTCAGTGAACAATCATATCTTATAATATTTGCAATCTTTTAATATGACTTGACATATATGTTAGGACATGTTTTGATATAAGATTACATGGCCTAGACACGTTCGGATTCTCTATTAAAAAAAAGGCTTACCAGCCATGAGTCAGTTCTCATCTTTCGAAACAGATCACAGGAAGATGAGGTTTCTGAAACCTCATTGCCTGGTTGAGCTTAGCCAAGTTTTTCTTCAACATATATAATTTATAAGTTAATCTGCACAAGAAACAAGAAAAGACAGTAACGAGAAGATCCCAAAAAGAATTTATGAATTACAAGAAGTTACAGATCAAGCAGTCCCCAACTTACCTGATCTTCTGCAGATTCCTGAAAAGGATCAATCACTTTTTTATGCACCTGAAATCGATTAAAACACTCAGGAATCAATAGCGAACAAGTAAAGAACAAGCACCAGCTCTGATAGTGTCGCTTACTTTCCTATCAGGAATATTTGTGTCATGATCATGTCGTTGTCTGGCTTCGTCAGATTTTTGGTATGCTTTTTAAGCAACTACGCATGGATTCCTTGAACAATGACAAAATTGGATTATGGTGTCCAATGAGCAGTCATTAATTCAGCACTAATGGCTAAGACATTAATGTACAATCAAATAGAATAATTCGAATTATTCTTAATTTTTAAGTACGAATTGAGTATGTAATTAAGGCGAAAAATGCATTATTTGCCAAGAAAGGTTGTTTCATATAAATTCACGTGAAATGTATTTTTTAAAATGATTAAAAGAAAATAATTAACAAATAAATGTATAAATTAAAATTAAAATCAAAATCAAAATCAAAATAATACAAACTAACAAAGAGATTTAAAGTAAAGATTCATTAAATTACTCGAAACTATTTTCGTCGTACAGTCGATTTAGACAAACATAAACAATAAAAAAAGGAACTAAACATTAAAAAAAAAGAAAAAGAAAAAGAGAGAATCATTTTCTCTCACCGACCCTACTTAGATTCCATTAACTACCAACTAACAGGCCATCAGTCGTTGGATCCTACAATCATCACCCTACACGTGGCAATTCGACAACCTTTTCTAGGTAGTTGAATGGTCGGGATCACAAAACTATGAACTACTTTTGTTCTTCAAAAGACACGTGTTGGATTGGGCTCCAGTCATTTACTACTAAATTTCCAACAATTAAAAAAAATGTTTAAGACAAAACTTAATTTTTAACAATTTAATTTTTTAAAAAATTAATTAAAATTTATGAAAATCATATAATTTAAAAAATAACAAGTAAAAATCACGAAAATCATATAGTTAAGTGCTCTATTTTAATACATATATATATATATATGTATATATAATTCTAAAAACATGTTATTCAACTGGCTCATTCATTTATGTTCGAGCTTCGTACGTAAGAAGAAGATCAAGATTTGTCATGAAAGACAAGATTCTGAATAATAGAAAACCAGAATAAGAAATGGTGGATTCGTTGGAATGAAGAAACTATTCTGAGAAGGTTTCGATGAAGGAAGATGAATAAAAAAACAGCAAGTTGTAACTGATGATACAGAATTTGAATGGCTCAGAATTGCCAATCCAGTCGAAAATGTGGCAGATACTGTAATTGTTTATGTTTCATTGATAATTTCAGAACTTTTTTGAATTGTCCCAGATTATACAACAACAAAAAAGAAGCTATGGATCAAATGTTGATCCAATTATGCAGCAAAGCAGCATCTATCAGCTTTACAGAAAACAAAGAAAAAACCTTACCTATATATCTTCCGCTGTTTCCACTAGCTAACTCAGTCTTGTTTTTGCATCATCTACAACATTTTTGATCCAGATTCCACAACTACTGCACCATTTCCAACATTTTGATCTACCTTATCTTTTGGAATATCTTGTCCCATTTGTATATCAGCTTTCGTTCTAGTCTCCATCTGTGCTTCATTGGCTTCTGCTGCCTGAAGAAGATCCAATGGTGTAGCTGCTGGATCTAACTCCCGACAGCCCTTTGGAGCATTATCAGCTTCTTCACCAGTTAGCAAGTGATCAGGGACCTGATGAGAGAATCGAAACATCTCTTGTTTCGGTATCCTCCAAGATGCACTCGGGTCTATATTGTTATGAAAAACCGTCTTGAAACCATCAACCTTGACAAGAGGAAATACAGATATGCCTTGTTCATCATCATACTCGTCAACCACCTCTACCATGTCATACTTGTGCACCACTTCCACAGGAGTATTCTCATTCCAGTCAGGAGACCAATTTCTGTAGAGAGCCCAAATGTCTCCCTTTCTTGGAAGAATGCGGATGACCCCTCGTCGGCATTTTGTCCATTTAACCTTGTGTGAGAAAGAATTCAATGTTTTGCTGATCTCATGCTTGCCAGTCCTGAAATCCCCACAAGTTTTATGGAAGCCAGAGTCTACCCAATTTAAAGCACCAAATTCAGCAGTATTTCTAGAGTTCAGCCAACTTATCTTCATCTTAAATGGGGTCAAAGAGATAACCTCATGAATTCGAGCATAGTAACGAGGCATGCCGTCGGTGTCATCATAGACAGCCCAGACATCATCTCCTCCAAAAGAATTTTCAGTGCGGTCCAGATCGAAATTGTGGAAGTCAGGATCTGGAACATTGATTGACAAAAGTTTGGTAGACTTTTTATTAGAATCACTGGGGAGAGATTTCCTTCTCTTGTTTCTCTTGTACATAACATCAGAGCCATCATACTTCTTTGGACCATCAATACTACATGTTTGCTCCTCATTTTCTCTTTGTTTCACTTGATTTGAGCTCCATTCTTCAAGTTTCTTACGAATACTTGACAATGCCTTTGCTGTCAACATTTTCCTAACCTCAACAGCAGTTAAATCTCTCCCCGAACTGAGCATATTGTTGATACCTGAAAAACTGTAAAACCTCCGTGTTCCACAAGATCCCTTTCTTGGTTCAGAAAGATTTCCCAAGCCTGCTCCTTCATAGTCATTTTTACAAGCCTCATTAGATCTTCTCTTCTTGTATGGTTGGTCAATGTTAACAGAATTACCGGTCTTCTTAGAAGCACAATTTCCATTCCATGAAGACATTTCTTCTACTTTTTCATGTTCTCTCTTCACCCGATGATGAGAGTGACCACACAGACCTGAGGCTTGAGAACTAGTGGATACTGATGGGAAGGTACTTCCAGCAGTTCCTGTTTTAGAATAATGATTCCCCTGCAGATCTGGGTCACTTATCAAATTACGAACTGTAATCATGTCACATGCTGAACCTTGAACAATCCCACCATTACCGGCAGTATGATGTAAGGAATTCTCATTCTTCTGGCGAAAAGAATCATTAGACGAGTTCAAAACGTTTGGAGGAGGGGTTTTTTCCTCAGCAAAGAAAGCCTCATGACAATTGGGGCAAAGCAGGTTGTGATTGAGATAAATCCTCAGATACTCGTATTGCGTCTTACAGTGATGGCAGATGGTCCAGAAAGTATCAGTTTTTCTGTTGGGAGGAAAAACTGTTGCAGGTGCTCTTGGAGTAGTCTTCTTGTGACTGCTTGCATTCAAGTTTACAGAGTTGTTACCACTGTAAAAGCCATTTGCACTGGGTGCTGCTGAGTGAACCTTGCTCTGGGTGGAAGCTCCCTGCTGAGATACCAGCATGCTTAACTTTTGGTTGTATTCTAATCTTCTTGCCTTGTCAGATAACAAACTCCAGGCTTCTGAAATCAGATTAAATGCACTGTCTGCACCATGAGAATTCTTTCTGTCAGGGTGAAGAATAAGAGCTAACTTTCGGTATTGTTTCTTGATTGTCCCCAAATCAGCCCAAGGGTTTACCCCAAGCACTTTATACCAATCCACTTCACCATTACTTATTCTAGTCTCTGCAGAGATAAGCACATCAAATGTCGTCAACATTTTCGTTAGACCATCCAGCTCAGGATACAAGTTTTGAGCCTTCAAAGCAAATTTCTTTGCCCCAATATAATCCTTTTCTGTGAATTTTCTCTCAGCAATCTCCTGCGCCCTGACTGCTTCATCCTTATTGTACCCCATAATCCCTCGATAGTTAAGGAAATATAGCTAGATGAATTTCTAAAAAAATGAAGTCGTAAATAGTCAGATTCCACAACCTCACATTCATTCATAGTCCAAGGCAAAGAGATTGCTGCTCCATGGTTATATGAAAGCTGCTCCAAGAAAAACAAATATTAATGTTAATGAAAGTGGATATGCGTAACATAATCATCACATAAGTCTTGATTCAGTTAGAATAATCTTGCAACTAGGAAAGTATATATAAATGGCAAAGCAAACCAACAGTGCATATACCCTTAATCTGATACACTTCTAACGAATAATTATCACATAAAGGTCCCCCCAATTTCCATGTTACTCTGATTATTTGATAATTTATATTGAAAAATAGTAAGAACCAATCTTCCTTTTCAGATAAAAAATTTGATGACACTAAAGCAATGCCGCTGTAAAGATAACAGCAGAAAGATACCTGGATGGAACACAAAAGATGGAAAAAAAACTCAACTTGTCATTCATTTTCATGAAATAATATTTCTCATAAGATTAGAGAAATAAGAATTATGCCAGCATGATCATACTCATTAAAATTGAGTGCAAGAAAAAGAATACATAACAAGTTTGATTCATTGCATACTGTAAGGAGATTAAAGCAGGATAAAGTGATCGTCCAAACAGCCTTCATCTGCTGCATATATGCTCTATGGAGGGAAAGGAATGTAAGACAGCATACAGAAGCCCTCATGGAACTACATGTTTGGGTGGATAGAAATATAAGCTGGATCAGAGAAATCCTGCTGGCACATAAAGCTTATAAGGGAGCAAGCAGGAATTTAAGGAACAATTGGAGACTGTTGTAATTATTTTTCTGTTCATGCTAATGGAGTTACATTAGCTCTTTGTAAGCTCACTATATGTAATTATTTTTCTGTTCGTACTTAAGGAGTTACATCAGGTCTTTGTAAGCTCACTATCTTTGTATTGCTGTAACAGCTTGGCTTTAGTCAATAATATTCTTTCATTTTTGAAAAAAAAAATTTAATTCATTGCACTAACTTCTTGAGATCCACAAGGGCAAATCATCAGAAAAGATTTCTGTTGTTTCTTTCCCATTACATTTCAATAAAGAGGGTGCCTTGTTACTCTTTGCTGATTGACATACTTCAGCAAGTCTATGGCCTGAACAGATTGACCTCAGTGGGTGAGATCGCATGACAGGTTAATAGTGCCTTGAGTTACAAGGACAATAATGTCAAGCTGTGGCCCTAATCTATGTTACACCTATCACATACCATAGAATTATCAATGATTTTCGGATTATAGTTTAACAACACATGCACAAAAGAAGATCTGCCACCAATTGAAAGCTTCAGCGAAAGAAAGGTAACTAAATGCCAATATTCTATATCATAAACTACCAAATATCATCAGTATCAAATTGAATTGTGTATTTTCTGAGTGTGTGGACAGAGAGGGGAGAGACTAGTAAAGATTTTGTTGTAAAATGATTATGATCAAGAAAATGGAGGAGGAACTCCACCATCTTGAGATGAATTATGATCAGCAGGTGTCAAATCTGTAAATGTCATAAACACAAAAGGTTATTGTGTACTAAGCGATATTGCATTCACCTATACAAAAAGTAACTACAAGCTTGACACAATCACGTAAAGTATTAATTAGTTTGGTTCAAGTGGATCAGCTAATCAACCAGTTTTCGACGTATTTTCTGGGTTAAAAGGAAAGGGGGATTTTGTGTTAGATCCATTCCAAGCATAAGAAGTTGGAGAAAGCAGCTCCACAGGCTCAATAAATTTTGATATCTAAGTTTCAAAATTCGGTAGTTTCGTTTCTAAATGTACAACAAAGAATCATTATTGCCATTTTATAGCATGTCAAACAGTGAATCTTACACTTTCCATCTACCAATCCTGATCGTACTGCAGTTACCGATTGGGTGTTCATAAAAAATTTCAAAAATAGCTTTTCTACTTTCCACTCATAACTAAACAAGTAAATTTTCTGCCCGATTACAATTACTTGATCAAGCAGAATACAACTCTGAACAGTTCCAGAAATGGTTCTGCATATAGTTGCAATATTAGAAACACACATCTAGAGTCCATTGCTTCAATGACATGAAACAAATTTGGCAAGTTGAAAGTTTTCAAAATGTGCTTCACTGCATGCGCATGTGTGCATAGATGTGTGTGCACTCCCTGCATGCCCCACATGCAGATGTTCCTTACAGCAAAGAAGTTACTTAATCTTTAGCCTTGTTGAACAAGCATATTAATATCCTCCAAAGAAATGGCAATTGAAGACTCCACATTCCCGTTTCCCAACTTTAACATTATTATACACATACAAATTTTCTTCTGCACTTTTAAAATAAAATGTTAACAGTTAGAGACAGGTGTCACATTTCAAACTACATTAAGTTTTGTATAACCCATAAATGCACATGTAAATGGTAAGATGTTATGCCTACATTCCGTAAATATGGACATCACCATCTTGCTAATTAGGTTGATTACAAAGGTAATGCTGCAATCATCATTAGTTTTGAACATTTCCTGCTCATTTTCCAATTGATGCATCCACTAAACATTTCCTTTTTGGTCCTGCACTGGTTGACTTTTATACAAAGACTATTATTTCATCTATCTTGTAGGAAAACATATTCGAATGCCTTCTAGTCAGTTGGTGATATAATATGCAAGTGTTAATGTTAAAAGGATTTCAACAAGAAATGACATCAAAAGAGAATGCACAAGATAAGCAATCACCTAACCATTCTCTCCCTTCTACATCTGACAATCCAAGCATCAAGTAAGATCAAAGATGGTAAGAAAGAAGTAGTCTAAATATAATGTTACTATTGTTATCTTTCAGTGCCCTTACACAGCACCCGATATATAGTGCCAAAATCAACACTTAACTAATCCGAAACCTTATCGTTAATATGACACTTAACTAATCCGAAACCTTATCGTTAATATGATAAACCTGTGCTAGATGCGGTTTCAATAATCTCAAAGATCAAAGTATTGAGGTATTTTAGCAAATATGTTATCACAAAATACCCCATGAACATTAAATTGAAGAGGAAAAAAACACTCACAATCACCTAATATATCAGTCAAAACACTATAAAGTGGATAAAACCATCCTAAACCAATTTCCCATTCATTAGAACCGATCTGAACTTCTCCAACTTCCATTCCCATTCCAGATGTATTCATAAAACACCACGGAATTACACAAAATTATCTCAAATGCTAACCCTTTAGCTAAGAATAGTAGAATACATTTTAACGGAACTTAATAAAACCCCCCAGTTTCAGATAAAACAAACCAAATTGATTCAACACTCAACAACAAACAAGGCCACAGTGCAACACCCACGAATAAGGCAGAAATCAAGCCCCTTTTCGTAATCAGCATTTTGTATGAAAATCATCAAAGGATCATATCTAACATACATTGAAGTTGCCAAGATAGAATCTTTGGTAAACCCTAGTTGTTACCGACCAAAATTCAGACAAAACAAAGCAAAATCTAGCAAAAACAAAGCACTTAATGGATCTACAGTAGAAAGGATATGTTTGAAGTAAACCCAAAGATTTAAACTTTATATCAATTTACTTCACAAAGAAATCCCATATGGTACAATCTTGAAAAGATAGCAATGAAATGAACAGTTAGAGGAAACAAAAGAGAAGAGAAATGTAATTTCCATGGAAAGTAGGAGAGTAACAGAAATGAAAATGAAAAGGGTAGCAAATTACAATTACCCAGTAAAAAGAAAGTCTTCTCAGATGAAGAAAATTGAATCTGAGAGACCAGTGTGAATCAGCATGCAACAGTTACTAATTTGTCCAAACCCCCATGAGACCCTGAGTAGATTTCTCAAATACCCCCAATTTAGCCAAAAATGATAATGTAATAACTAAAAAAAAAATTGGAGAAAAAAAGGCAAGATTAGAGATTTGAGGGTTTGGTAATGAACTGTTCTTTTCTATTAATCAATTCAGCTTTTTGTAGATGATAAAATACACAAGGTCAGACCTTTCTCAAATCTCTTGTATTGTATGACTCAACTAGGGTTAATAATTAACTCTAGTAATTGGGTTAGAAGCTGATTTACTTTATAATTATGACCAATGCCTTTTTTTATAATAAAAGTATAGATAACTTAATTTTGCAATATAAGTGAAAATTAAAAAATAATTATTTTGATTATTACTCGTGTGACGTATCACAAAAATTATATTCACTCACATTCAAGATTATGTAAATTTTTTAATTAATAAATTATATATTTTAAATTAAAAATATATGCAACAAATTGAAATTTTATATATTTAATTAATTTTTATTTGAAATTAATATTGTAAAATTAAGTAAAATATTAATTTTAAAATATATTTTGACTCTATTTCAAATAAAAGATTGCACTTTTCCCACTTAACAATGAAAAAAAAGTAAGATTTTAAATTTAAAATTAGAGTCTTCTTGTGGAATTTATAATTATAACATTTGTTTTTTTACATTTATTAATTTATAATAATAATCATTTGGTGATATTAGATACTTCTCGTCAGCGTTTCAGGTCGGTCCACCCTTTTGTCCGGAGCATACACGAGCTGTTTATTATGAATTGGACTGTTGTTTATCGGCACGTTTATCGAAAAAATACCAAATATGCGGATTGGTTATCTAACTATACCAATCATTTTTATGTCGGTGTTACTTTTTTTCTTATTTCACCCATTGGGTGCCACCATATCTTATGAGAGGATCTGTTAGGAATTAGTTTCCCACAACTTGTTGTGTAATTTCTGGTTCGTCTTCGAAAAAATAAAAAAACACACAGACATAGCTTTTGATAGCTAGGCACTTGCTTGCTTATTATTATTATTTCATCTAACGGTTACATTAACATCCTCATATTACGAAGTAATATCTCTCTGAAAGTTCTAGAGATATTTTCTCTGTCATATTACGAAGTCCTCTCTTGTTCTTTTCTCTTTCTCATTCTCACACAACCTTTGCTGTTTTGAACAATGAAGAAAATCCGACGGAAGTGAGACTGTTTCCACTGTGATCGTGGATCTGGTAGAGCGCCAAAGTTCTTGACACGAGGGGGTTTTGAGTTTTCCGGAAATATCTTTCCAGGTACGTGTTCTGATCCTCTCCGGATCTGCTCTCTCCGTGCTCGGATTTTCGCTCTCTGATTCTCTCTACCTGGTCTCGATTCCTCAGTTTTTAGCTCTTCTCTTCCTTCAATCTAGCTCCGTTGCTTGTGTAAAGAATGGTTCGAGAGCTTAACGACTGATTTCTGGGATATTTAGCTCTTTCTTTCTCTTGTAGTTTCTGGGTTGTGACCGAGTTTCAGCGGGAATCGCCAGATCTGCTCTCTCTGTGCTCGGATCTTCGCACACGGTACGCTTTCGCTCCCTAATTCTCTCTTCTTGGTCTCAATTCCTCAGTTATTATTATTTTTCTTTATTTCCTGTTCTGCAATATCTTTTTGTGAGCAAAGAAATATATCTATATATATAGTTTCTCCGCTGGAGTGGTGAATTCGTAGATGGGATTTTATGGGTTTGATTTTTCTA
>JANIPN010000007.1:58290536-58307581 GCA_027478595.1 Erythroxylum anguifugum | reverse complement strand
ATGTTCTATGTTTTTTTATTAGAGTTATAAACTTGATTTTTGTAGAATTAAATATCTAAAAACTATTACAAGAACTCACATGAGCTAATAATTGATTACCTTTCGCCAAATAACAACAATAAAATCCAAACCCAAAATGCAAAATATATATTGGTGATCCCAAAATGCAAAATTCATGGTTAAACACAAAATCTTTGTTTACTCATTACAAGCTCATTCATGTTTTTCAAAAAGGTAATCAATGCGCAGACTTTTTAGCTCATGTGAGTTCGGCAAGAGCACCTGTAGAGCGCATCTGGTGTACTCCCCCTCCTGGCCTAAGTCACCACCTGCGCGCTGATGCGCAAGGGGTTTTGTTTAGTCGTTAGTGTGTTGTTTATTCTTCTGCTGTAACCACACAAAAAAACAAAAAAAAGAGTGACTGCAGTTAAATAGGCGTTGGTCGAGGCCTGTTCCACCATGTAACTTGTCAATCCTTCACAGTACGATAGTACAAATTTACAGCTAGCGTTCCAATTATTTTTTCATGTTGGTATTAGTCCAAAATTGGTTTTCTTGACCCAATTACGTAGTCAATCCTTTTGAGATCAAAAGAAATCATCTCCATTGAAAAAAGTCAAATCTAGAGAAGTTGGAGGTTGGACAATAAATTACACTTTCCAAGATTTGAGAATGGAAGTTAGATTCACTTAGCACTTGTTTGGTTCAGTTTTTGGAAACTTTAAAATTATTTTTTTCCACCACAAAAATTATTTTAAGAAAAAAATGAACGTTTGACTATAAACTTTAAAGATACTTTTGAAATAAAAATAGTTTTTTTAAAGTTAAAATATAATTTTTTCAAAAGCTCAAATTTGAAACTTTTAAAAAAACCTCAATTTTGGCTTTTTCGAGAAGCCATTTTCGCGTCACTTACGTATATAACGAAAGTTATAATGCTGTCCTGTTTATCGCAGACCAGGCCGCTCGCTTTAGTAATAGATCGCAACCCTCTTTGTCTCCCCTTTTTTGTAAAACAAGCGTGTAGTCTGTCTCTATGTACCATCTCCATACCTTTGTCTGTAGATCTTAGTGGGTTTTTTGGTTTACATGATTTGGCTACTCCAACTTCTCTCTTTGTAGGATCTAGGACCTTTTCGTGATTCAACGATAGTCCTTTAATTCTTGAACTTCTCAGCTTCATCTTAATTCTTGGAGCTACGTGGCTGAGGTTTGCAATCTTTTCCACCAAGGCAGAAGATGTTTTTTTTAATTTCGACCAATTAATTCAGATTATTTATTGGGTCACTTTTACTACTTTTATTATGATCGAATTACATAACTTAACCGATAAATTATTAAAAAATTAAACTATATGATTAATAATTGTCTAATTTATAGAAAATGATAAAATTATCCTACAATAGAAGCTATAAAAATTGGACAATTGAGATTGCACTAAAATAGAAGGCACATTAAAGTTGGGAACATAATATCTCCGGTTGCCAAGTCGCGTCCGGTTGGTTCTTTGCTTTCATTTTCATACTTATCCAATAATATCCATAGCAAACCAGTTTTTATGGGACCATCGATACATACTTGTCATGGACGAAAAGCTACAAATACTAGTTTGAAAATTGGAATTAAATAATTTATCTAAAATATGTTATTTTTAAATCATTATATATTTATAGCGAGTCATGTAGAAACGGTTAAAGTTGCTTCTTTGTGATTACGAGATCACACTCTCGAGATTTTTGCAAAATGAGAAATATTGCACACGGGGTTACATTGACTTTGATTTTCCTTAGACCCCACGGTCATGCTAGATTTTTACTGAGTGTTATTGTTGACGTTGTTGTTATTATATATTTAAAGATTAATTTAATTTAATTTAATTATAATTTAATAAAATAATATTTTTAATGATCAAAATACGTGGATTGAATCAAAGGTGGTTTGATATGATCCGACCCATTTTCATGCCTTAATCTTTGCTTACAACTACATTTTAGAGTAACTGTAAACAGTTAATTAGGCGTTGGCCGAGGCCTGTTCCACCATGGAACTTGTCAATCCTTCACAGTACTATAGTACAAATTTACAGCTAGCGTTCCAATTATTTTTTCATGTTGGTATTAGTCCAAAATTGGTTTTCTTGACCCAATTAGGTACTCAATCCTTCTGAGATCAAAAGAAATCATCTCCATTGAGAAAAGTTAAATCTAGAGAAGTTGGAGGTTGGACAATAAATTACATTTTCCAAGATTTGAGAATGGAAGTTAGATTCACTGAGTGTCAGAAGGTTGAATGTTTGCTTAATCTGGTCAGCTGACCAAGCAGTAATTATGCTTAATAGTTAAATTTAATCAACACCAACTTCTTCCTTTATAGGAAAAAAAATTTTGGTTCTCATATCGTTTTATCTTCTTAGAATATCTGAAGTGGAGATTTTCTTGGGGTTGACCGCCTGACTCAGACAATTTCCTCGAAATTTCCAAACTGTTTGTACTGTCTCTCTCAGACAAGAACTCACTCACGAGAACCAGATGATGAAGAGTGGAGGGAAAGGAAGTGTCTTTCTTCCTTCCACTTGCAAAGCATCAACCAACTTGGTGTCACAAGTTCCTGGTTTTCTCTTGTATCTGTGAGAGGTAAGTTCTCTGTTCACACTTTTAAGTCTTTTATGGCGATTTCTATGGATTCAGTTCATTGAACATCCCTGCTTCTGCTCAATCTTTGGCCTGTCTTGTTCTTTTTCTTGATATTGTGTTTTTAAGTTGGGGGTTGGGGTTGAAATACCATAGTCAGAAGGAAAACCGTTTATTGTACCGTTTTCTTTTTTCTTAAACTCTCAGGAAATCTAGGATGTTTTAAAGTTTCCAATTTTATTCAGTTTCCTCCGTAAAGTTTCCATTTTTGTGATGTGGGATTTCCAATATTGAACACTTTGTTCTTTACCGCAGTTTCTGGGTTTTTGTCATCCTTGTTAGTGAAATTAGGTATGTCAACTTTAACCATTGATAGATTGTAGCTTGTGATGTTTCTGTTTTTGTTTGCTTCAATTCATTACTTCATTAATGTGTGTTGCAGCCTGTGAAAGGCTGCATTTTGTGTCTCGATTTCAAACCAGGGTTTTCTAACGTTTACAGGGATTAGGAGGTGATGCTTTGAAGTTCTTGAAGAACTTGCTTGGGTCTTGTTGATAATCAAATATTGATCAGACGGACTTGTTAACAAGACTCAGTCATGAATTTTCCTCGTGAGAAGTCTGTGAGGTTGGTTTGCTCATTGCTGCAAGATTTGACATTTTTTGATACTCATTTTAGGTTCTGTTCTGGTGTCTACAGAAGTTAAATAACAACTTGTTTTCCACATATGAGTCGTGCTTGTTCATGTAGAGGCATAAATTTCCACTCTCTCTTGCACTGGCACTACGAATTACTCATAATGGAATTGGTAATTTCATATTAGATTCCATGTCTTTTACTGGTTACCATATCCAGTTGTTCTCATCTCTGGCCAACATCACCTTTGTTACTAATTTTGAATCTTCAAGTCAGTGTCTTGGGGGTTCTTGAGATGTGAGATAATTTCATTGTTCACTTCCCGTATGGTTACTGTCTGTGCACTGGATGTTCCAACTTAAGTGAGGATGTGATATACTGACTTGTATATTGATGTTCTTCAGGTTTCAGGACTGGAACTCTGAAAAAGATCTAGATGGACAGTATGCTATGAATCATACGGTGCATTCGGGAAAATTTAGGAAGACTATAGGCTCAGTTTCTGAGAAGTTTCATAAAGGATTGGAGTCTGGCTCTGAAAGGATTAAAAGGATCAGAAAATCATTCAAATCATATTCGTTTGGCAAATCTGCTGACAAAACCTCGAGTTCCAAAATAAAAATTCTTGACCCGCAGGGGCCTTTCCTTCAGAAGTGGAATAAGATATTTGTACTATCATGTCTAATTGCTGTTTCACTAGATCCCTTGTTCTTTTATGTTCCTGTGATTGATGATGAAAAGAAATGCCTCAGCTTGGACAAAAAGATGGAGGTTACTGCAAATGTCTTGCGTTCGTTTACGGATATCTTCTACATCATTCACATTATTTTTCAATTTCACACTGGTTTTATTGCTCCTTCATCTCGAGTTTTTGGACGAGGTGTTCTTGTTGAAGATGCATGGGCAATAGCCAAGAGGTATTTGTCATCATATTTCTTGATCGACATTCTTGCGGTTCTTCCGCTTCCACAGGTGAAGTGATACTCCCCTACCTCATCCATGTAGTTCTTTTTGCATAAAATTGAAATGGCTTGTGTATTGTTTGTGATACCAGAGTGCTGTATCTGATAAATACATTTATCTTGGTTAAGAAATGAGAGGAAGATTCTGCTAATGGCATGTGAGCTTATTTGTGCACTAGGAACAAGGATTCTTTGTCACAAGCATTGTTTTAGATTGCGGTTGCTGTTGCGTTGTTCTAACATAATGTTTTAACTCACAGATGGTGATTTTGATAATCATTCCAAAGATGACAGGCTCGACATCGTTGAACACAAAGAACTTGTTGAAATTCGTAGTTCTCTTCCAGTACATGCCAAGGGTGATTCGTATTTACCCATTGTATAAGGAAGTTACGAGAACCTCCGGAATACTTACAGAAACTGCATGGGCTGGTGCTGCTTTCAACCTTTTTCTTTACATGGTTGCCAGTCATGTAAGTTTTACTGCTGTAAATCGGTTTTCTTTTTTATAAAATAACAAAAAGGTGTTCATCCTCCCTACAAACCTAACATTTTTTATGTGTTGTATGATTTATAGTTCCTGTATGAACTGAGATTACTATATGTTATGCAAGGTTTTTGTATTAATCGGTATAGAAGTTTCAAGTGCACGTAGGCTTTGGACCTTTAAGCTGATTTCTTTGAATTAGGACTCTAAATTTGCAGGACAGATTGGCATTATTCATGTTTAATTAACCAATTATGATTTCAGGTATTTGGTGCCTATTGGTACTTGTTTGCCATTGAAAGAGAAACATCATGCTGGAAATATGCCTGTTGGAAGACGAAATGCAACCGGGATATACTCTATTGCGGTGGTGAAACTGGGAATAAAACTTTCCTGGATGATTATTGTCCGATACAGTCTGATAAACAGGTGTTCAAGTTCGGAATATTCCTCGATGCTCTTGAGTCTGGTGTTGTGGCTTCTTCAAATTTTCCACAGAAGTTCTTTTACTGCTTTTGGTGGGGTTTGCGAAACCTGAGGTGTGTATTACATATGTGCAACAATGTATAGCATTTTACAGATTCCCTACTTCAGAACATAATGTCATGTCACATCTGTTTTGCAGTTCTCTTGGTCAAAACCTTGCTACGAGTACCTATGTGTGGGAAATCTGCTTTGCAGTTTTCATTTCTATATCTGGATTGGTTCTGTTTTCCTTTCTCATTGGAAATATGCAGGTAGGTACCCGCAACCTCTATTTGTATCCTGCACATACAGGTGACATACCTGTTTTCTAGTCTTTCAATCGTAGATGAAGTTTGGTGAGCTAATGTTGTCTTGAAACAGACGTATCTTCAATCCACCACTACAAGACTGGAGGAAATGAGAGTGAAAAGGCGAGATGCCGAACAGTGGATGTCTCACCGTTTGCTTCCTGAGAATTTGAGGGAGCGAATCAGGAGATACGAACAATACAGGTGGCAAGAGACTCGAGGAGTTGATGAAGAAAACCTGGTTCATAATCTGCCCAAGGACCTTAGAAGGGACATAAAACGTCATCTCTGCTTAGCACTGCTCATGAGAGTGAGTTACTACCCTCTTCTGCAGTTTTGCATCTCAACCGGACAATTACGTCAAATTCGTTTCATAAGAAAATATCATTTGAATGCATTTTTAAGGTGCCAATGTTTGAGAAAATGGATGAACAACTGTTAGATGCCATGTGCGATTGTCTCAAGCCAGCACTCTACACAGAGGAAAGCTACGTTGTTCGCGAGGGTGATCCAGTCGATGAAATGCTATTCATCATGCGAGGAAAGCTACTGACCACGACGACCAATGGTGGAAGAACTGGATTCTTCAATTCGGAGAACCTCAAAGCTGGTGACTTCTGTGGTGAAGAACTTCTTACATGGGCTCTAGACCCTCATTCCTCATCAAACCTTCCCATTTCAACTCGAACTGTGCAGACCCTTTCGGAAGTTGAAGCATTTGCATTAATGGCTGATGACTTAAAGTTCGTTGCTTCCCAATTTCGGCGGCTTCACAGCAAACAGCTCCGCCACACCTTCAGATTCTACTCGCAGCAATGGAGGACATGGGCAGCCTGCTTTATTCAAGCTGCATGGAGGAGATACAGTAAAAAGAAGTTAGAAGAGTCTCTGAGGCAAGAGGAGGATAGGCTACAAGATGCACTAGCCAAGGTAAGTGCAAGTGGAAGTACACCGAGTTTAGGTGCCACCATTTACGCTTCTCGGTTTGCTGCCAATGCTCTGCGTACTCTGCGACGGAGCGGGACTCGTAAGGTAAGAATGGCCGAGAGAGTGCCAGCTATGCTTCCTCAGAAGCCGGCAGAGCCCGATTTTACTGCTGTTGAACGGTAGATAATACCATATTTGTACTTAATTTTTTTCATCAATTGCAACATGTCCACTACGTGGAAAGTGGTGAAGCTTTATCATCTGAAGTGAAAAATGGAGGAATTGAAACCGAACCTGGAAGTCTGCAATTAGTATATAGGCCAGTTTGGTGAGGTGCTTCTGCATCAGAGTTTGTACGATGTATTATATGTTGTGTAAATCCAAAATATTGTTATTATTGTTCTCCTCTACTTTTCCAGGTTCATTGGAAGTGTGTTGTTGCTAATAGAACAAGAAGTTTATTTTGAACTGGATCGAATTTTAGACATACTAATCCAGACCCACTTTTTAAGTAACTCCAATTGATCAAATTATTGACTTTTCTCCATTAGTAATATAATTTGTCTTTTACAATGGATTTTCTTCAGCCAACTTCAACTCAGAATAGTTCACTGGCAGCAACACAAAGTAACAACAATGACGTATCAAAGAAAACCCCTCCAGTATTATAAAACACAGAACTCGAATCACCCTCCTCTGCTAATCCCCTAGCACTTGTGTAGTCCCAACCAGACCAGACCAGACCAGGTACTTTGGTTTCTGACTAGGCAAACATGGATGTCTGTTGATTCAGCAAAGAGACTTCACCTCCCTCTTCAAGAATGCTGGCAATGCAAAGGCAGCAGAGTGAATCTGTTCAGGGAAACACGAGAACAGCATTAATGTATCGATACAGCAAGAGGTAAACCGCAATCGTTCAACTTAAGAACCTTATCGAAATAAGTTCTTGTACGCAGAAAACAAAAGCGGAAAGAAGGAAAACGAATGAGCGAGAATAAGAGATTACCTCTGAGTTGTAGTACCTAAGTTCTCTTTTATGCGTAATAGCTCCTTCTACCTTCTCGATTGGATTCACAGGATTCAAAAAGTCGACGTGTGGTCCGGCTTTTGAGCATAGTAGAAATCCTATCACACCACTGCCCATGTAGAGAAATCAAGCCATAGGTGAGAAGCATCAACAGATATTCCCAGTTGCAACACATAGAAACAAACTATGCTTCTAACACAAGATAAAAAGGTGAAAAGGTCGTTCAAGTAGTAGTTAGTCCCCAATTATCGAGAGAATTTCAAAGATCAGTACCTCGGATAGGTGGGAACACTTGCCCAGGCATAATGCACAGAACCCTTGAATGTCTCTGTGCAGACAGAGAGCATATCATCTATTAGATGTGTATGGAGCCACATACTTTCAGCCATGTTACAGAGGACCCCTCCAGGCCTTAATGCTCTAGCTATTGTCTCAAAGAATGGCTTCTCCACGAGCTCCTGAGCAGGCCCTGTAGTTTCAAAACGGAACTGTGAGACAACATAATTTGATAAAAGGCATCAGGAACCAAATATCAGGAATCAAGAAAGCATAATGATGAGAAACTGTTCACAAAGGAAAGATTAAGATATCATATACAAAACATACCAACAGGATCGGATGAATCAACAATGATCGCATCATATTTCCCTTCAGGAGCAAGTCGAAGAAATTCCACAGCTGTCATGATCAAAGATATAGAGCCAGTCTAAATAGGCATTTCCTTCAAAAGTTCTGAAGTTCAAACGAATTGGTAATTGAATAATTCATGCTAAATCATACATAGAGCAACACCAAAAAAGGTTGTACATACCATCACCTACGTGAAGTGTGACACGAGGGTCTGTAAATCCAACAGCTAACTCGGGGAAATATTTCTTAGACACCTAGAGAAAATTTAAAGTTATGAATAGGATGAGAAGATGAGAAGCAAGTAATTGCTTTAAAAAAATATATCAAGCATCACTTACATCTATAACCATCGAATCTATCTCGCATATATCAATATGCTCCACAGAGCTATGGCGAGAAATCTCTCTAAGAACTCCCCCATCACCACCACCAACAACTAGAACCTGTACACATTCTTTAATGAATTAATTAAAACCATCCATGAAGGGAACAAACAAACACTGCAGAGTGTAGAGCCATCAAGAATCAATTCAAAGATGACTATGATGATTACAGTTTCACAATGAGACTTCACATTTCTTCTCCCCGGTTGAAATGCAAATGGTGGAAAGAGAAATTTAAACATATAGTCTACACCAAAAAGGAAACACGGAAAATACGTACCGATTTTGGAGACGGAATGGAACAAAGAGGAAGGTGAGCAATCATTTCCTGGTAAGCACATTCATCACTCTCAGTCAACTGAACAATGCCATCAAGTACGAGCACTTTTCCATATGCTGATGACTGCAAGGAGACAACCTAGCCAGCTTGATCAGTGGTTGGAGAACAGATATGTATATAAAATGGCAAGTTTTATCTCATGAACCCGGAAGCAGATCGTTTAAACGCTCACACCATAACCTCCCATGAGTAGCAAATTAGAGTAACAAAAGCATCAACTAGATAGTCCAAAATACTAAACCTCAAAAACCAAGATCTCTTGATACTCTGACTTTCCCTTGTATATGATCTCCTTTACATCCAGTGAATGTGCTTCTCCTGCATATGTCCAAAGGCAACGTCCACAACAATTTAGACAATAGGAAGCTCCATTACATACAGCAAGAATTCGTCACTACTTTTGCTCTAATTATAAAATCTTACTAGCTTAATCTGTATCAGGAAAACCACAAATTGATTGCTAGAATACTGCTAAATATTTAATAATTTTTAATAATAATCCATAGCAAGAAAACCTCAGGCCTGAGATTAAGCACTACCTGGCCACATGGGATTGTTGAAGTACACTTTTTTGCGAGCTTCACCTAAATAAGCAAAAGAAAAGAAAAAAAAAACGCAAAAACAATGATCTTAGACCAAGAAAAAAGCATCAGCATGAGCTCCACAGAAACATGAGGAAAAAGACAAGGAGAACAAAACAATAGGATAACGACCAGAAAAGGAACGAGGTTCTGAGAACCACCCAGAAACAACAGTTGCATGGCATTTAGCATCCATCTCAGGAGCAGAAGCTTTTGCCTTCAAACAACAAGAAGGAAGTGCCTTCTCTTTCTCTGTACCATTGCTTTCATTCACCTTCCCATCCATAATCTTCTGGCATTCCAAACCTCTTCCTGCGTCGACCTCCATAGATTATCTTTTTCTTCTGCGACTCCAGTCTCTGGATGTCAAGCACAGTCAATAAGAGTTTGATTACTGTAGAAAAGAAAGAATGGATATAGACATGAGAGCTCGATCTTTCCGGGGGAAAAAAAAGAAAGAAAAAGAGAAGCAATCCAGAAGTTTCTTATTAACCAAACACACCATCAGAAAGGAAAATTCTTGCTATTTCATTAAAAGTTGGAAGCCAACTTTCCCCAAAAACACAGAATAACAAAAACTTCAATTTTCCAACTCCAAGAATCGTAATCAATGCAAGTATTAACCATGAAAGGACGTGTTTTTGAGCGTAGGCAAACGCCAAGTCCTACTTTCACAACCTAAATCAATAAAAGAATAATGCACTAATAGAGTTAATAGTTTTCAACTTCGATTTATGTTACATCTTTCCACTAAAAAAGGAAATATCATCGTTATCAAGTAACGATATTCAATGCGCTTTCATCTGATTATTCGTTGGAAATCAATTAAAAGAACAGGTCCAATACAAGAAAGCTTCTTGAACATATGTGTTTGGTTACAGAGAAACTGCTAGAAACAGAGAGAAAAGAAAGAGGCTATTCAAATAACTCAAGATTACTCAAATTTTCCCCTAATCTTTTCCATTCTTGTGTTTGGTTACGCAATGAACAGAAAGCAATTAAAACAGATAAAACTTTCTCGTCACAAAGATTTCCAAGAAAACAAACAGAAAATGGGTAGGGTTTACCAAGAATGGCTCTGTAAACAGAGTCTTCAACAACGCACTATCCCTTCTCTATACTTTGACAATTTCAAAAACCAACGAACGCCCAAGTAAACAATAAGAACAATGGTATCACACAATCTAAGGATAGAGTAAAAGAGAAAACTTTTGAGTCAAGAGTCCAAGAAGACGGTGATGGGCACTTCAGATGACGAAAACAGAGTGGAATATATGGAGAATATATATGTGCATATGAAAGATTTGACCTTTATATATAAAAACAAAAAGCAAAAGAAAAAGAAAAAAATATTGGATTAAAGACGGAAAGATCTGACCTGACGTGATATTGTTTGTTTACTGAGGAAAAAAGAGAAAGTGGATGCGTAAGCTTTCTGGGATTACGTGAAGTGAGCAGGAAAGTTAGAAATGTCGATGAATATGAATGAACGAGTGCTCTCTCAAGGTTTCTATCTTTTCGTCTTTTGCAGGCTTCAAGCTTTGTGTTGTTCACTCATGGTCGTGGGGGATGGTAAGTGCAAGGCCTTTTATATGTATCCATAGGCCATAAAGAAAAGTTCTTTTTAAATTTTCTATTCTTGACACTTATTCCTTTTTTTATTAATATTATTTTAATGCTTTTCTTTTTATTTTTATAATAAAATGTGCATTTATCTTAATTTAATATTCAAGTTATAAAACAATTTTTTATTTAATCTAAACTTACCAAATATTTTTATAAGAATTTATTCATAAACTTTAAACATATATTACTAAAATTTAAAATGTTTAAAATGTTTAATATTAAATTTTAATTTATTCAAATTAATTAGGGAATACTTAATAAAAATAGGTTTAATATATTAACTTCAAAATATTAAGTATTTATTCATTAAAAATTTAAAGATATTAGGATTTTTCTTTATATTTTTTTTGGTCTAGACCAGGTTATCCACCAGCAGACCCAGCGACTAATCCCCTCGTTGGTTTGTAGACACCTCACAGGGTGGGACAACTAACTCAAGGATTTAAGACTGCTCCATATCCAAAATTAAGGATCGAACCCCTGACTTTTGGTTAAAAATGAATGAGTCTCTTTCACTTAACCACACCCATTTGATTAACATTTTTCTTTATATATCCAAATGAACACAACCTTAATGCTTTTAGATGGTCATTTTGCATTCCAAACTTACTTGCCATAAAATACTCGGTCACAAGTTATGCACGGGAAAACCTTTAAATGAATTTTAATTCATAAATCATTTTCTTTTTCGAATTTAATTATAAACCTTTTTTGTTATTTTCAATACAATTTTTAAATAGTATAATTTTTGTTATTCGAATCATATCATAATTATTAATTATTTAACAAATGATAGAAAAATATTAAAATGGAGTAATGAATGTCAATGTGAGAAAATTTTTAAACTAAAATTGTCTTATGTTTTTTTAATAATTAGAATAAATTTATAACTTTTGTATAAATTTACGAATATACTTAATTTACCATCATAAAATCAGTAAAAAATTTAATAAAATTAAAAATTTTAAATTATGATTGAAGGACAATATTTTTATCCATCGAAAATTTTAAATTTTAATTTAAAAGATAGATTATTAAAAAAATTAATTGATGTATTTTAACTTAGTATTCGGTTGGTGTGATTTGCAGTCTATTGCATCAATCCGGAGATTTACCCAGTGCGCATCCAAAGGATAACAGTTGCGGATTCCTTAGTTTCTAAAAAAAAGTATTAATTTACAAAAATAATTGATTAATTAATAAATTATTTATTTTTAATAATAAAATATATTAATGTAAATCTGACAAAAAAAAAGAAATCAAATCAAAAACTCAATTAATTTAAAGTTTTTATTGTTAAACTTTTTAATCGATGGTTTTTTTGTTTTTTTTTGGGTGAACTTCAACCGAAACAGTTATAAGATCAGATGAGACCAAGTACTTTCAATTTGATTCTCGAATGATGCCCAAAGAAGTTGTTTGATGTAATCATTAACCAAAACAAACTAGACAGATCCGTGAGGGAACTGATGTCTACAGTTACACGCAAATTTGGAAAGGGTTTTGGTACCTTAAAGAGAAGAAACCTTTCACATGTCGTGATGAAACTTTGCTGTCTGGAGCGGACAAGATTCTGTTACAATGAATGCTCGAGTTGGGATAAGAAGTGAATGATGGTCTGGATCGATTAAAATAATCTATTTAAAATAGGTATTAAAATAATAAAATGATATTTAAAATCATAATTGTAAATTTTACTAACATTATAAATTTAAAATGATAATTTTTTATTAAAGTATTTATTATTTTAAAAAATTAATTAATTGTTTCAAACTTTTAAAAATTAATAATATAGCTTAAAATATTATTTTTGTTAATATTTTATTAATATTATCGACAAAACAATAAAAACTAATATTTTGAATGATTATATAATTCTCTTGCCATAAATATATAAGTTATTATGTATTTAAAATGTGATCAATATTCAAAACTATGAAGCTTGTATAACCTTCTAAAATACTCTCTTCTATTCAAAATAAAAGTCGTTTTAGAGGGATCTTAATTATTCAAAATAAGTGTCGTTCGTGACTTTTCATGCATGGTTATAATTTTACTTCCAAAATTATCCTTTAATTTCTCTCACATCTTAATTACAAAAATTATATTTTCAAGGCATTTCAACTTGCAATTACTAAGGGTATATCAAACATTTCATTAACTTTCTTAATAAGTGTGCATCCCTAAAAAACGACTCTTATTTTGAATAGGAGAGAGTATTTATTTTCATATACTCTACCAAAAATATTAATAAAATATTTCAATTTTAAAATCTTACACATTTAATTAAATATAAAACATAAAAATTAACTTTTAAATTTATCATCCGAAATAAATTAATTTTGAAAGATCGATCTAAATTTACAAATAATAACAAATCGGGTTAGGTCAAATTTGAGATATGCAACCCTAATGTAATTATTCTGAAAATATTACTAATTTTAAAGAGAAATTTCAAGTTATTAAATTTTCCGAATTGGAAGTGTTTAACTTCAAAATTAATTTACTAAAACGACGTAGTTTAAAGTTAAGAGATTTGAATTTGTACAACGCCCAATCTTAATATAAAATCTAATATTAAATTCCAACCTAAGTAAAGTGCCCCTCAAATCTTCTGTGCCAGACATAAATAGATGGCTAGGATGGAGTGACACAAGCCAAAATAGCTACCACAGATGATCACATCCCAGTAAAGTGTGTTCCAGTTGCAATCCTTACCTAAGTTAGGACTCACAGCAAAACGTACTGCACGTTCTTCTACCCCATCAAAATCTTCCAGCTGGGTTTAGTTTTTATCGTTTTCCTTCTCTGGGCTCCAGAACTCCCACCATTTTAGACACCAGAGCTTTCATTTTCATGGCTTCTGTTCTTAGGAGGCCCAAGGCCAGTGACGGAGGCATGTAGAGACCATGGGCTCCCCAAGTTTTTTTTAAAAATTATTTTTAATATATAAATATACATATAAATAAAATTATTTAAGGGTCAGTAGTGTATTGGGCTCCTTAAATTTTAAAAAAATTATTTTTTGAACCCCCTATCTCAAATTTCTGACTCCGTCACTGCCCAAGGCTGTGTTTGCATCATCAAATGGCAACGAGTTTTACATATTTATCTAAGAAACTGTTAACCAACCTATCTATGATTAAAGATGAAAAGCACAATAAGATGTGATTCTTGGACCACCATCGACAAGTAATGGAGGAACAGATGTCGGTGCATGGTTGTTGATTCTGTCATTATTTATTATCCAAGCTTTTGATTTGGTCCATTGAAATGATGGCTGAACAGAACAAAAGAAGAGCCACTCGTCTTTCTCCTTTGGAAGAAAGTCTCTGTCAAGTGTCAACTTTGGTAGGTTGTAGTTGCTCCTAACTCCTGACCCAAAAAAATCCCATGTCGGAGTCGGTGGAATGAGTATATATAAAGGGTTACTTTGATAATATTTAATTTAATTAAAAGTGTCTTTTAAACGGAAGATTATCATTTATTGAGTGCGCACTGAGTAAACTTTTGAATTGACGCAATACTCTATAAATTAGGTTAACTGGGTACTTTGTATTAGACAAGTCTTGTATGATAAGCTCAATCAAGAGAGTGTAAATAGGGAGATTCAAACATAGAACCTTTTAGCCTTATACCTCCTGGGACGTGATCTTCTGTACCCTTATTTTGTACCTACTATGTGCCCATTATATCTGAGCCATTTATTTATGTGGGTTTTACATAAATGGATGGCTCATATACAATAGGCACAGAGTAGGTACAGACTAAAGGGTACAGAGGATTTGAGGGCTATACCTCCTACTCTACCAACTCGACCACTCAGGGGTGATATAATTATTTGATTACAAGTGATTAAAATTTTGTAAAATCAAGTTTATAAAGATGTATAAAATAATTTAGAATCTTCTTACCTTTCAATAATTTAATACACAATATAAATAAAGTTATTTCTAAATTATTTATATCAATTTAAGCCTGATAATGTATCGAATTTAAATTGAAAATTGAATTTATATTCAATCTTTTATGTTAAAAATAAAATTAAAAATTAATATATCTATTTTAACAATTAACATATAAATAATAGAACTATATTTTAAGTATTTTTGTCAAATTTTATAATTATTGAACTTAATTATCTGAAAGATTATTTTATATAATATCTATAAATTTCAAAAATATATTCTCTTTTTTCTTCTCTTATAAATAATATAAATATACTTTCCTTTGTAATTCGTTACTTATATAAGACGATGACGACGATGATGTGTGTGTATATATATATATATATATATATAATTAAGATTAAAGTGTCGTAATAATTATGCAAAGAAGATCAAGTCAATGGAAATATCATTAGCACAAACAACGGTCTATTCTTTATTTGACGTAATGATAAGTTAAAAATTAGCATATCATATCGTATTATTATATAATATGATATAAAGGCCGCGTGTCAGGCAAAGAGGCGTGTAGTTAAAGAAAAAGCAAAAAGCAATCAAACACTAATATCGAGAGATTAGTGGTTCGTTCTTTTCCAGAAAGCAAACGGCATGTCGTGCTTGGCCCTCGACGGCCTCGACGCACCACTTTCCCAGTGAGAATGGACCATTAATTATTAGCTCTATGATAACCTGCCAGGTGGTAGATAGCTTTTCATGCGGAGAAAAATACACGGACATAAAAATATTGACACCGAGGCCATGTTTGGAAAGAACGAATTTTGTCGTTATTATATCAGTTGATTTGATCGACAGATAATCAATTGTTCATTAAAAATATTTAGTAAAATTAATTGTTAATGTATAAAATAACTTATAAATGTATGATTTTAAAAAATTCTAAGGCATAAGTATTATATTTCTTAATATTTCGTTGAATATTTTTATAATAATTTAGATTTTAGATATTTAATTTTACAAAAATTAAGTTTACAATTTTAATAAAAAATAATAATCCAATATTAAATTCTCTATTAATATGAATGATACAGCGAACTACATCATATTAATATTTTTATGTAATACGTATAAATTTTATTATTTAATAAATATATAATTATAGTATAACAGAGATACGATATATATCATAATTCAAAAATTATGAAAATATGGTATAATTGAGATTTTACCTATTAATTTTGGCTGATCATCCAAAAAGTTCACCTTATGGAGCTTTTAGAAAATCAATTTATTAGGGTTAAACAAGCTAACCAATGAGCAATGGCTTTTTAAGATGGTCAAAAAGTTAACTTTTAGTCAGTAAGCAAAAAATCAGCTAATAAGCTTTTTGCCAAACACCTCAATAATTTTAGAAGGTAGAGTTAAGATAGTCGGTAAAGTTATTCCTTTGTGATCATAAAATTATAAGTTTAAGTTATGAAAATATTTTTTTTGTAAAAATATAAAAGAAGTGATGTAGGAGTTTTGTGCATTACGTACGTTTACTTTTTAACACATAATTTTAATTGTTGTTGCCTGTTAAAAACTTAAAATCATAAAATCACTTATATATAACATATTTTTATTTAGATATTAAGTTTATTAAATTATACAACATTATTTATTACGTTATATAAATATACTAGATTTTATATCACTTAATCAAACTACACAATATCGTAGTTAATACGAAAGATACGAATAAAATAAAATATAAATTTATATGAAAAATTTTAAATTTTCAAACTAAAAAATATGATAAATATTGTATCACCTAACACTTAATTAAATAATTAAATTGTGCTCGTATTATTATTACTCATTGATCCTAATAATCGAACAATATTCAGTAAAAATTTCAAAATTTGGATACGTAAAATTTGAAAATATCTGATGATAAAAGGTTGTTCCTAAGTGATACATGTGGAATGCTATTAAATACTATTGAAATAAAAATTAAATTTTATGAAAGTGTATGAAAAGTTTTAAAAAGGAAAAGAAAACGTGAAGTGTAATTATTTCGGCAAATAATATAAAATGGCCCCTGTGTTATAGTTGACTATTCAAATTAGCCCCTGTATTTTTAATTCGTTCAATCT
>JANIPN010000007.1:58268169-58282843 GCA_027478595.1 Erythroxylum anguifugum | reverse complement strand
ATAAATATGCATAAAAAGTCACAAACGACACTTATTTTGAATAATTAAAATCCCTCTAAAACGACACTTATTTTGAAAAGAAAGAGTATTATTTTATGTCTATATATAAAACAATGTCATTTTAGGGATAAAGATAAGATTCGAACAGAGTAATGAACATAAAGGATCTAACGCCCTCATACTAGGCTTAGCGGAGAAATAAATAGTTTTTAATAATAGGGTTAATTGTTAAAAGAAAATTTAAAATTTTATCAATTTTTTAATTATAGTCTGAATCTTAAAAAATAATAATAAAATATTCAAATCTTCAATATTTTTCAATTCTAGCTCAAACTTAAAAAAGTGACAATAAAATGTTTAAACTTTTAATTTTCTTCAATTATAACCCTACGTTATCTGTTGTTCTCCCGATGCCTTTAGCCATTTACTTTTTTTTTATTCTTCTGACACTCCAAATTACTCTTGCATTATAGCGTACTGAATTAATAAGATCGTCGGAGTTGCGTAATCTGATTTAGGTCATTTTTAAACTTATCGGAAATACTAATATCGGGCGTAGAGTTGAAAAAAATTGAAAGTTTAACTATTTTATTGCTACTTTTTGAAGTTCGAGTTAGAATTAAAAAAATTAAAATTTTATGTATTTAATTACTACTTTTTAAATTTCGAGTTATAATTAAAAAATTACCTAAAGTTTGGTTTTTTTTGGGATGTAATTAACACTTAATAATATTTTAAAAAGTTAACCTAAAGCTAAAATAATAAGACAAAAGTTTAAAAGTTTCCATTAGTATTAAATAGTTATAAATTTTACTAGCGATCATTTTACCTATCGAAAAATTTGAAGTTTAATTTTAAAAAAGGTATTATTATACAAAACTTAATTGATTTATTTTAGTTTATAAGAACTTATTAATTAATAAAATTGACCGATTAATTAATATATTGATTAATTTTTAACATTAAGAATTATTAAAATAAATTGAACCAAAAAATTAAAAACTGAATTGAAAAATTTAGATCTTAAAAAAAAGGGATGACACAAAATTGACACAAAATCTGACTTTTAACTTCAAAATTTAAAATTTAACTAAAAAAATTGAAATCCGATCATACTTTATGCTTACGAATTTTTTTTTTTCCAAGCTCGAAGCCTCGAACTTAATCCAGATCTTGGATAATCGTCAAACCTACTTGAACCGTTCCGCTTCCGTTCGCCTACAACCTGCTTCTATGGTCACTCTTTTTTTGCATATATATGAAGATGACAATGGAATCGATCGAACTTGAGTTGCCTATAGGTGATCGAACCTGATTTGTTGAGTTTGGGTCAGAATATTTGTCTTGAAGGATTCTTTTAACAAGCTAAACAACCAACATGCTATGGCACACTGCAGTGGATTCAGAAACTTCTGCATGTTCTGCCGAACGTATCAAGTACTTGATTCATTACCAGATACTCTCTTCATTAGCTCTGAACTTAAAAGACAGGTCTCATTTGTAAGTTACATGTAATAATAGCTTGAAAACAACGAACAGAGACATTTCACATGAAACTATTTTGGTATGAGTTTGCAATCAGACTACTGGTTTCCGAGCAATCAATCTGACAACTTGATGAACTGGTGTCGTCTGTACAATCTCCGTTATCGCTTGAAGTAATTGTTTTAGGATATAGAACAGGCCTGGGAGGCAATTCTAGGCATTCAACATCTGCTTCAAGCATCTCCAGAACCTTATTCATTGGAGGTCGATTGGCAGGATTCATTTGTATGCACCATAGTGCCACTATAACCATTTTCTTCACTAATTTCATTTCACATTCAGATACATCCTCTGTTTCGAACTTTCCCATAGTTGCTTCCCTGTGAACCCAATCTGGAAAGTATTGGCTTGAATGGTTTGTTTCTGTACTTAGATTCTTCTTTCTCCCAGTCATTTCCATCAAGAGCATTCCATAACTATACACGTCAGCTTTATAAGAGACACCTCCAATGTTCCTGTAAAACAACTCAGGTGCTATGTATCCTATTGTTCCTCTTATTGCAGTAACAGACACAATGCTGTTGTTGGTAGGATAGAGTCTGGCAAGTCCAAAATCAGAAACTTTGGGAGTGAAATTCTCATCAAGAAGAATATTGTGAGGCTTAATGTCGAAATGGAGAATCTGCATATTGCAGCCTTTGTGCAAGTATTCAATGCCACGAGCGATGCCGACAGAGATTTCGAACAACTTTTCCCAACTTAAAGTGGTGAATCCTTCTCTGGAAAAGATGTACTTATCTAGGGAACCTTTTGGCATGAAATCATAGACAAGAGCACGCTTCGATCCTTCAACACAATAACCAACTAGTCTTACCACATTAACATAATGAATCCTTCCAATTGTTGCAACCTCATTGATGAATTCTTGGCCGTTAGCATTGGACTTTCCGAGCATCTTTACTGCTGCAAAGTGACCACTTCGGAGCTTTGCTTTGTATACCGAACCATAGCCTCCTTCTCCCAACTTGTCCTTGAAGCCATTGGTCATCTTCCTAATTTCTGAGTAAGAGTACCTTATTGGCATGAGATTGTTCTGACTTTGCAGGAATGCTTCAACAGTGTCATACATAGATAAATGCCTCCTTCTCCATGTGTAGAACAAGAACATGAACACGCACGGAGAGCATAATACTATCTTTACCATAGTGATTATTCCTGTGAAGAAGGCATCATTTCACAGAACCAAAACAATCACTGTATAAACTAAAAAGTCCAACAGAATTCATATTTAGGCTTCCCCATTTCAGGTTATGGATGAGCAATTTTCTTTAGTTGAAAGTATCATGAGCATATCTGTTAAACCTGAAAGAAAATGTCCCTTACCAATTAACATCAAGATCAAATGTCGCTGCAATGCATCTGCACAAAATAAAAAAGTTTAGATGCTGGGTAGAATTGCAATCTGAAAACAGCCTTCCAAACACAATACTACTGCCATTGGATAGTTCTCAGTCTGTAGTTTAAGGAATTAGTCTTCATATCGAGTAATCCGAATTCAACGTGCAAAGCCTATTAATGCTATTTGATACACTATACTAAGCATCTTATGAACCTATTTAGGTCTCAGTGTTTGCTAGACGTTCGGGCAGGGATTACTCACTTCTCAATATATCACCCAATGTATCCCAGATAACTGCAAGAATTTAGCAAACAATATCATCAGTCAACAGATCACAGCACTAGACTCGTGCATATAGAACTAATATATTTGACAATTCCAGCAATCTATACGAGGAATTGGGTAGAGGAAGTTCTGATTCTTCGTGTCAAACCAAATTCTGTTTAGTTTACTGACAATTTGAACCATTATAGAAGCTTCATGTCAGGAAATCACAGATCACTATCCAACCATACTTATGAGCTCTGTAATTCTACAATTTCAGTGGATTCTCGAAACTAAAATGGCAGTTTAGAGTGAAGAAGATACCTCCTTTTGAGCAGGTTTTACCACCTCTTGACCCATACAAGTAGCAGTATTCTTCTCCTAGGCAGGGTTCACAAACAACTTCATACCAAGCAATCTCAAATCCATATACCAGACCATTATGAACTTCCATGTATGTAACATTTCTATTATCTTTGAATGGCAAAGAGTACATAAACATGCTTTCTATTCTGCAAGAATCATCCACATCTCCTATTCCCCCACCGGTCATGACATATGAGTACTTATCTTCAATACAAGGAGAAGTACTCACATAGAGAGAAGAATCCACCATGCGATCACACTTCACAAAAAGCATCACTCTTGATGGGTCTTCGTTTTCAGACCACCTGTTCGTTTGAAATCCATAAGGATCTCTGAAAGTGAAGTTACTGCCACTGAAAGAGTAGGCAGGAACGGAGGAGCAATCATTGTTCTGAACACCAGCGTCCGTCACTCTAAGTGTGAAGTTGTTGTAGTTGATGGATTGTACAAAGTACACGCCATTGTACAAATACAAGACTGTGACGTTCTTAACACAGGATAGTTCATAGAAGGGAAAACCACAGTGTGATGGATCGCTCTGTAACCGAAAAGGGTAGCTTATGTTGTGAAGATTGCCGCACGAAGATGGGGGGCACCGATGATTTTGCTGGCTAATGCAAGTTCGAAGGCAGAGAACGACAAAAACAAAGGTTGGAACACCGGGACAGATATGTCTGAACCTAAACATCTTATGGTCCCTTGACGAAAAACAGAAAAGAAAGAATCTTTGGAACTTTTTATGTTCGATGCAGGTCTAAATAATCATTTTCACGGTGTAATGTAAATAATTTTGACCAGGTCAGAAAGTTTTGATTGTTTATGAATTATGATCTTAAGCCTTGAACAGATAATATGGTGGTTGAGAAAGTTGACTTAATGAAACTGTTATATCATTGAATTCTAATTACAGAACGCGGAGTATGAAACCGTGTCAGATTCATTGGCTCGATCCTTGGTTGATGGTTACTTCAAGTCAAAAGGTTGATTTTGTGATCCAACGAAAAAAAACAGCAGGTTGGTTTTCTTCTTCGAGCCTCCATTAGAGTATGAGCAGAGATTTTTGACAATTCTTTGTTTTTCGTTGAACAGATCCTGTAAAGAGCTAAGATCAATCATTTCTTGGCAAGAGCAAAAGCTCCGGAGACATGGGATATTCCTTGGAAATGAAACTCGTTATCCTGTGTTTGTTCTTGCAAGTTCTTGTAGGTTATGGAATCGGCGTCGGCGGCTGTGAAGAATCAAAGTGTGGACGTCGTGGTCCGGTGGTCAGATTCCCATTCAGACTTAAAGATAAGCAACCGGAGCACTGTGGCTTTCCAGGTTTTGACTTAACTTGCACAGAGAGGCGTGAGACCTTGTTAGAGCTTCCAACTTCTGCAAAACTGCATATAAACACTATAGATTATGTGTCTCAGGCAATTGTTGCTTCTGATCCAAACAACTGTCTTCCAAGACAGGCTCTAAACCTCGGTTTATCCAATACCCCTTTTGAGTTCCTGTCTAGTTTCAGTTATAATTACTCGTTTTTCAACTGTACATCAGAAAACAGAAATATTTACCTGTCAATGCCATGCCTTAGTGTTCCAGGTTATGATGTGTATGCTTTTTCTCCTGATGAATCCTTTAGCTACTACTCCTTGGCGTCCTGCAAAAAGATGTATACCCTTCCCTCACTTCCAAGAGAAATCGATAGCAGAGATAATGTTCTTTATCTGAATTGGTCAAGCCCGGCATGTGCATATTGTGAAGCACAAGGAAAGTTCTGTGGATGGAAGAGTACCGACATCAAGACTGATATTGGATGTTTTGATAGGCCTAAAGAAAATGGAGGTAAGGTGTTAATGTCTTTTCTCAATTCTACTCTCAGTTCACAGATTAGAATTCGTAAGTTCTTATGGCAGGAAATAGGAAAGTGATGCTCCAAGTCCACAGATTAGTTCAAACAACAATTTTAATTCGGGTTTAAGAGAATTCCATGCCCGAAAACGGTTAGGAGTAGAGCAATGATAATAGTTGTTGTGAATGAGGTCTCTGGAAAAGCTCTAGCATTTGTTTCATTTAGACTTATGACACACTATCTGCATCGGAAACCAAGTTTCCTCGCAATTCGCAAACCTTTGATTTTTCAATCCTACCAGAAAGTGAGCAGCTAATGATGTGATGATTCTTTTCCAGGCACCACAAAGAAGATAATAGCTAGTGGTAAGCCCTTTTTCATACCCAGATAGATTCGAAGTCTTTCTTTATTACCTTGCATATCTTGCTTATCTTAAAATTCATGGATTACCAACAAAAGCTAGTGTTAACGCAGTTGTGGCTGTTGGCTCATTTCTTGTCGTCCTACTGGCGCTCCTTCTATACCGTCTGTACAGGAAGGACAGATCAGATAAAGAAAACCAGGCAAGAGTGAAGGGATTCTTGGAGGATTACAAAGCCTTCAACCCTGCAAGGTATTCATATAATGATATTAAAAGGATTACCAATGAGTTCAAAGACAAGTTGGGTCAGGGAGCATATGGAACCGTGTACAAAGGAAAGCTTTCTGATGAGGTATATGTGGCTGTGAAGATTCTGAACAGCTCCAAAGGAAATGGAGAAGAGTTTGTTAATGAAGTGGCAACAATGGGGAGAATCCACCATGTGAATGTGGTACGTTTGGTTGGTTACTGTGCTGACGGATTTAGACGAGCCCTAGTTTATGAGTATCTACCGAACGAATCACTCGAGAAATTTATATCTCCAGATCATGATGTCAAGAATCTTCATCTTAGTTGGGGTAAGCTTCAGAAAATTGCTCTTGGAATTGCCAAAGGCATAGATTATCTTCACCGGGGATGTGATCAGAGGATTCTCCACTTTGACATTAAACCTCACAACATCTTGTTAGATGACAATTTCAATCCAAAAATATCAGATTTTGGAATGGCTAAGTTATGTGCCAAGGATCAGAGTGCTGTTTCCATGACGACAGCTCGGGGGACACTCGGGTACATTGCACCTGAAGTGTTCTCCAGGAATTTTGGGAATGTCTCCTACAAATCAGATGTTTACAGTTATGGAATGGTTCTGCTGGAAGTTGTTGGGGGAAGAAAACAGACCATTGTAACTACAGACAACGTTAGTCACGTAAACTTCCCAGAATGGGCATACAACTGTCTGTATCAGGGTGAAGAGCTGAGAATTCAGATTGAGGAAGAGAGTGATCATCAGATTGCAAGGAAGCTAACAATTGTGGGGCTATGGTGCATACAATGGCATCCAGTTGAACGTCCCCACATGAAAACTGTGGTCCAAATGTTGGAAGAAGGAGGAGACAAACTCACGGTACCTCCCAATCCATTCAGTTCAAGAATGAATGCAGATTTTCCGGGAAAATTTCATCACCAAGAGTTGGAAGTGATTTCTGAAACCGAGTAAGGAGAAGTGTGCAATGAAGAGAGTCATAATCTGTATGTTGATTCTATAGGAGCTACATATAATGATCATCCACTTCCCGTCCAATCCTCCTTAAGAATTTCAAAAATTTAGGGGAGAAAGAAAAATAATATGTCAAAATGATTCTCCATTTTTCCATCGGAAAATTACAAACTGTTTAAAGCAATCAAGCACATCAGTGCATAACAAGCTTGTTCTAGTAGACAGAACATCTTATCTTCACAAGTTCAGAGTATATTACATTTTCGTGTCATATATCGGATGTAGTTTAATAAAATAAGTAGACGAAAAGATCATCAACATTGGAACTAATATCTTCAAAATAACCAGTAGCTCAAAGGCTCAAACCGATAACTCCGTTCGAGAAATTAGGATGCCGTCGGTATCTGCATAAAGCCATTCCCCGTCACAGATTCTGGTACCTCCAATAGTTATAGGAACATGTTTCTCCCCAATACCCTTCTTATTAGCTTTCATCGGATGAGAAGTCAATGCTCTAACACCAATGTCACAACCATTTATCTCATCCACATCTCTTATGCAGCCATTGACCACTATACCAGCCCATCCATTGTTCTGAGCTTGTACCACAGGATTGCCTCCAAGTATTGCACACCTCAAACTGCCTCCACCATCTACCACAAGAACTCTTCCATTCCCTTTCTCTTCGAGAAACTCACGAATCAAAACGTTGTCCTCAAATACCTTAAGGGTAACAATAGGACCAGAGAAGACCTGACGCCGACCATAAATCTGAAAAATCGGTTGTAGTGCCCGGAGCTCACCACTCACTATCAGCTGTGGGTTTGCATCACAAACTTCAGCAGTTGTGACCAACGCCATCTACTCCAATTACCTTCGAACATACAAAAAGATAGAAAATCATCCAAATTGTCTTACAAGTTTCATGTACCAATGCTATGTGATTGCTGATATAAAAAGTCAACTCATTAGTCTGTCTTATAACAGTAATCTATTTCTAATGAACCCAAATAGGAGCTAATTGCAATACCAGCTAGAAATCCTATTACATTGTCAAACTCTTAGCCTTTAAAGAAAAATATAATAAATGCAATGAGAACCTATAAAATGTTTGCCTAATGATCTGATTTAATAATCACATGCATAGACCTATCCGACACAATTATATAGTTGAAGTCGAGCAATCAGTTTAATGTCGTTACTGCAAACGCTTCATAATGAAGACATCACAATAACTCAGTAACTCATGTAAGTTTAGAATGCAAAACACTGTTCTAAAGTAATTTCCTCAGCTGTTGATTCAAGACACAGTTATTATAACTTAATTTTCACGTTTAAAGCCAAATCAGAATTCCGCATTCTCAACAAACAACCACCCGGAAATCTAGCTTTACCATCAAAGTTGTAAGCTTTTCTATCGATAAGTACTTAGCATCCTTACAAATTACTAAGATGAAGCACTTAGTATCCTTGTGCAATAGCTCAACCACCCAAATAAAACATAAATTACAACAGCTAGTATATTGTAGGAAAGATGGCAGATCAAAAAAGGCGAGGAAATGTCAATCAAGGTCACTTTATTATATCTTCCTCCTCAGGATTGGAAGAATCAAAATCATAAATTTGAGTGATACCTCAGACAAAACAGTTGCATTTAATGTAAGAATAAATAAGCTTAGTAATATCTATGGAAATTAATATGCTTCAAGCAAATACTACCATACATGGTAACCATCATTAAGTAGTTTATTCAGTAGATTTATCAAGATAAAGGAGGAATCTAGTCATAATATCCGATGGTAACACAATCAATTATTAGCAGCAAAGATCGATTTGTTTCATTCTTCGAATCTTCATAAACTTATATACAATGAAAAAGAAATGGGATCGATCCCAACAAAAAATGGAGAACAGGCAAAAAACAGAGCACTAAATCATAAAAAGATTGAAAATTTACCAGCCCAAAAGAGGGAAAAACACAGGCAAGTAGGCTAAAGCTTTGTGGGATTCAGAGAAAACGCAGTAAGTGAGATGCTAGCCCTGTGAAACTCAAGAAAGAGAGAGAGAGCAACAGGAGGTGAGTAGAGTGCTATGGCGAATCACTGGCTGTAAAGCCACGAACTTTTTGTGTTTTTTGGGGATTAAATTGTGTGTTTATGTCTTCTTCTAGATAAATGTCTATGTAACGATGGCTTCTCAGAGATCAAGATCGGCACGCGTAGATCCACGCTTATTTCATTGATATCGTTAAAATGGGAACGTGAACTTGGAGTCAACCAGCGTGTGCTGCTCCTGTCAACTAATGATGACACTTCGCACTCATCAAGCCTGACGTCGTATGAGTATGACAAATTAACTCGAACTTGGACCTGAACCCAAACTCGGGCCTGAATCGATCAAAAACATGGTTTGAAGTACTTGTATCGGTGGTACTGAAAGCCTGACTGGTTTATTTCCTTCGAATTTACAACCTTAATTGGTGGAGATGTATCAAATATAATCACAATGATTCGGGCTAATTCAGACAAATCTATAAATTGCTCTAACACTTCAAAAAACTTGTTTAGAATTTTCAGAATTTTCGTATATTTGTCCTTCAGATTTTCTGAAATAGATAAAAACTTTATCTTTTTCAAATGATGGAACAAGTTGAGTTTTAAGGAGTGAAGAAGGTGGAATTAGCATATCTAGTTGAGTTTTAAGGAGTGAAGAAGGTGGAATTAGCATATCTGTTCTTAGCACTGCCTATAACTCGTCAAAATGCATTAATTAATACTCTATTGACAATTCTCAGTAATAACAAGTGTTATTCTTATTATAGCTTTGATTTCAACATTAGGTTAGACAATCTCACCTTATTTAATCCGAGCTTACCTTTTTTTTTAAATCCGAAAAGGAGAGATACAGGCCTTACATTACTAGTCGGGGAAATGAAACTCCCAATATATCTTCTAATAGGATGGATAAACAACCCACAGACGGGTTTTGAAATATATGAATGCCAAGTTCAAGGGATCTGGCGTAATGGGCTAGTCAATCCGCAGCCCTATCAACCTGGCGGTAAACATGTCTCGCTTTCACTAGCCAATCTCTAGCTATTAAGTGTCGGATCCCTGTGATCAGGGAATTAAAACCTTTTTTAACTTGAATAATTATGCGCGCTGGTTGAGTCATTCTGTCGTGTCCCTACTAACCATATTTACCTGGCTAAGATAATATGTAAACTATAAGAAAGCATAGAACCAGATAAAACCCAGCTTGTTTCATGCAAGTCCTCAAAATGTTAACACAAATGGAGCAAAACAAAGTTTGCATAACTCATTTCATATCCAAATTTATTGAATATAGATGTCCCTCTCTTGCCTCAGACACCACATTAAAGCAACTTGTGAATCGTTTTCATGTCGGCTGCTTCTTTAACAGTCCCTTTCTCCACGTGATCCCACCACTTGAACAAGAAGTTGTCCACAACCAATCTGAACCAGGGTGACAATTTCAAACCTTCCTCTCCAGCATCTGCCTTTCTCAGCAGCTCCTTCAGTTGTTCGCGGTTAACATACTTCACATCGGCAACCTCATCAGGATTTGGGTTTACGTTAACATCACGGACAATGAAAAGCAGGTAATCAACTGCAATGTACAGAAAGAAGACTCGACTATCAACTGGATACTGAAATGCAAGAAAGACCAACTAGCACGACAGCCAGTTCCAAGGCTTGAAACAATTGATTATGATATGCTTGTAAATTCTAACCGGGCACAGTCATTGCAAAAATTTAGCTCGAATGCCACTACGAATAAGGTAAAATGACATTCTAAAAGAACAATGATGGGGAGATAAAGTTTGAGGCGTTACGTTCATGTTCTCCCCATTTTCCATCAGAAGGTGCCTTGTACAGCATGCGTCCTACTGGAATAAACTGATCGACAGGCACATCCTCACCAACAATACCGAGCTCATCCAAAAGCTTCCTTTGTGCAGCATTCCTTACCCCTGACAAAAGATAAGGAAGGGAGAAGAAAAATTAGTAAGTTATTACACCTTGGGACCATCTATGTCTTTGTCAGAATGTAAAAGCACATACAAGTACATACCAAGAGCATCGTCGTCTATAAGTTCGGTTTCACGATATAAAGGATGGCTGCAGCAAGTGTTTGTCCACACAAGAGGGAATGTCACCTTTGTTGCAGAGCGTTGCTGTCAAGATTATTAAAAAAAGAGACGAACACACACTTCATACCTTTAAGTCTTATTGATCCTCGCCAAAAAGAACTGATAGATTAAATATGGCTGGTTCATATCATATACACAGCAGCACCTAGCTTGACTCAATTGTTTCTTACTTGCATCTATCAATTTCTAGTTGTTTTGGGCTCATTTGGAGCACAAGCACTCTTATTAATATCTACCACTTATATCCAAGTTCCACTGATCATTAATCTACAGTTTGCTCTACAGATAAGAATTGAAATTTAGTGAAATTCGGGTTTCAGGTTCCAGTAACAGAATAATATATCTACAGCAAGCCTACCAAAAGGCTTGATTAGATAAACACAAGCAGTTTATTAAAACCATTATATACTTCTTTAAAATGTAGATAGTTGAAGATGTAATATGTAGATAGTTGAGGATGTAATCCCCACAGTCATGAATTTCCTATTTGAGGCACCTATTCTTCAATTTTATTTCCTCAAATAAAACTGCTCCTCATATATGTCCTGCTTTAGATTTGGTTAGAGTGTGTAATAGCGTCCACAGCAGATAATCACTTAAAACATAAATCCTATTCACATTTCAGTAGAACTATTTTAAAACATTGAACTGTTAGTGACGAAATCCCAGTTCCTAAACTTCAACCATGGTTCACGAAACAGATGTAAAGTAACAGGCATCGGATGTTAGGTTCAAAAATAAAGAACAATCCCACACGCAAGCCACTCAATCACAACTCATAAAATTAGGACTATATACCTGAAGAAGTAGCTCATATTTGGTGTTAAAAAGAAACACGCTAAAAGCTCTGTGTAATGAGTTCCCCTTCAAGATATTCTCCCATAAATGACCTGCCGATTTGAAGATGAAGCAAATTTCATAAAACTGACAACTTCCATGAAAATTCACAACTTATGCTTATGAGACTGCATCTGCAGATCCTCAATTATACTGAAAACCCAAGTATATTACTTACAGATCTCAATCAGAACAGAGCCTCTGTTTTAGAAAATTCAGCCATTGAAAACTTTAATCACTTACAGTTATACTTGGATTCGTGTCCAACAACCTTATCATTCTCATCAACTAAGATGCATCTGCAAGCAATTTAAATCAGAGAAAGTTGAAAAAACTTCATAACATTTCAACTTGTAATGACTGCTCCCAACGAAACAAAATTACTAATGTCCAAAGCACAGATCTTTGCTCCATAAGTTCATATTTCGATACCAAAATTAAAAGTAAGATTGAACTGAGACATTCAAGTAGTTAACATCCAACTTATAGTAAACCCGCGAATTTCTTAGTTATAAAAGTCAACCTGGTATCCCAAGAGAAAAACAGTTTTGGAAACACCAGCAAAAGAAATCAACTTTAAGAGAAAATCTCGAAATCCCAATCCAAAAAATTGGACAAGAAGTAAAGATCGGTGCAGTAATCAGATAATAAAAGCAAATGAAATGAAGCAAAGCAATGACAAAATAACCAAACAGCAAAAAAGCTGAAGAGGGTTAGGAACAGACTCGTCCTCGAACATGAGGCGGCGTTGGACGGCGTCCATGCCGGCGTCGGGAGCGTCACTCATGACGGTGGTGGTTGCTACTTCAAAGGACGAAGTGACCCTCGAAAGAAGGAGGGTTTGTGCTCTAGTAATGCGGTGTGTGGAGAGGAACGAACCCGAAAGAGACTTGAAGGAAACAAGAGAAGAACAAGGTGGGCAGAAGATGCGGATGGTAGATGTTGGAGTATACAGTAATCGAGAGGTCAGTGACATCCCCACATTCGTAT
The DNA here is from genome assembly GCA_027478595.1 of Erythroxylum anguifugum. Taxonomy (NCBI): domain Eukaryota; kingdom Viridiplantae; phylum Streptophyta; class Magnoliopsida; order Malpighiales; family Erythroxylaceae; genus Erythroxylum; species Erythroxylum anguifugum. The sequence continues at coordinate 58,269,911 of JANIPN010000007.1, read as the reverse complement.
TATTTTAATCTGTTCTTGCTACGATTCTTAAATCTTTATGATTTGTTGTGAAAAATGTGGAGTGTCAGAGAAATCTGACAGTGACAGCTTTGATTGAATGACAAGTGCTTTTGTTTTACCACACCACTTCGCACTCCATACACATCAAATATATACATATGAGGTTCACTTCTTTTGAGTTTTAAGTTACACCAGAAAAAATTTTCATGTATCTTTTAAGGAGTCAATAATCTACAAATCCTGAAAATTTAGCCCATTTCTGATCAGAATTCGTTCCAGAGTCACAATCTAATGATGTACAGAGATTTTAGTAAGGCTTGGTTGGGATGGCAATGGGCCGTAGGCCTGATGTTGAGGAGGGAATATAATGAGTCGGACTGAGCTAAATTTGCGGCTATCGTGCTTAACTCGGCCCAACTCGACCTACTTTGCTATGTTTAAAATTAAAAAACAAAAAAAAAGGCAATTGACAGTAGGTTTGGTAATGGGTGGGGAATGTAATGGGTCGGGCCGAGCTAAGCTTGCTCAAATATGAGCCTGGTATGATGTATTAAGGGTTTCCATGCTTGATTCGGACCAACACGACCTGCTTTATTATGTTTAAAATTAAAAAGCAGAAAACAAGTTTTTTTTAATAGTTGTTGGGTCTTGAGTCGGACCGAGTCTAGGTAATTTGAGTTTGAACTCGGGGCGAGGCTTGTTTTTTAAAAAATTAGGCCTAAGGCCCATCAATTAGGACTTGACTAGTTGACTTCAAGTCGGGTCAAGGCAGGTCGTGTAGGGTCAAGTGTAAATGACATCCCTAATAACAGGTTTGGTCGACACAAGTCCACCAAAACATGAGCTGGACTAAAAATTTTGTGTTCAAGTTTGGTTCAATTTTTGATTTAGTTCAAGACTTTAGACTCAAGTTTGAACTTTATTAAATTTGGATGGTTTGAATTTGGATCAGGCTATATATATATATATATATATATTCTTGAACATAAAAAATGATGTTATTTTATGTAATCAAAGTTAATAACAACATCTAGTGAGAGTCCCGCTGAAATATAAGGTTTGAAGAAGTCCAATAAGGCGTAATCTTATTCTTATATGATATAGAGATTACGTAAATCTAGGTTGTTACATTATAAAATTTTGAGTTTCTGTCAAAGCCGAATAATGCGATTTCAAGTTTGACCTAAAACCTGAAATTAGAAGAAAAAACAAACCTGAATCAAAAGTCAAAACCCAATCAAATTTAGTCAGATCTGTTGACTCTAGGTTGTATAAGTTTTGTTAAGCTTAGATTTTAGGTCGAGTATGTAGAGTATAAGATGGTAAAAAAGTTTGAGCTAATTTCAATTTGATCATATTTTTAGATCGAGTATTTTGTATTTTAGAAATTCAAAAGTTAATTTTATTAAACTTAAGTTCAGATTTAAAATTTGACCAAATTATACTTCATTTATTAACTTTGAATCGGACCATGCCGGATTCGAGTCCTTTGTCGAGCCTAATTTACAGAAGCCCTAACATTGACATACAAGTTTAATCCAATTGGTTTGTCCATCAACTCCCTAGGCCCAAGCCCATGATTTTGGCGGTTGTTTCTATGGAGTCGGCCTCGCAATACAATACCGTGAACACATGGTCCAAACAGAAGAGCAAGTTCCGAAATGCCAGGAGAGATGAGTCCTGGTTTGAAGATCCTCTGGCTCTGGACCATCGGCACAGCTGCAGGTAAAGTTCGCTTTCAA
>JANIPN010000007.1:58242868-58264504 GCA_027478595.1 Erythroxylum anguifugum | reverse complement strand
CTGCTTAGTTTTAGCTTTTCCAAGCTTTTAACCATTTTGTGAACCTTTCGCTTTCTAAGCAAATTCTTCCACACATTTGTCTCATAGTCTCATGTAATGAAATTCTTAAATTATTCGTATGAGTAAGGTTGATGGATTCGTACAAGTTAGCCAATTTTTGAGCTAAGCAGGGATGACAATTTTTGCCTCCTAATCTTAAATTTAGTTGTTTCTAATGGACCGATCTATAGGCTAAGTTCGGGTCCATAATAAATCGAGACTTAATTATTTTAAATAAAATGACATCGTTTTGTCTAAAAGAATCGAGTCTCGCGTAAGTCTGAATTTGGGTAAGTCAAACCTGGATTTAATTAAAAAATATTATTATATATTTTTACTTTTTAAAAAATTATTTTGCCATCACTAGAGCTAAGTTTAGAAAATAGAATTCCAAAAAGTTGTAATTTTTTAGTTTTTTAAAATTAAAAATATATTTAATTAAACTCGAAATTTGAATGGGACTCGGATCATTAAATTTCGGGTTGAACCCGGTTTTTGTTTTTTTTAATAAATAAATATTCTTCTTATCTGCTTACGAACATTACAAAAGCGGTGATCCTCCCAAGTCTCAAGCACACGGTATTATTAAACCTTCTCTCTCTCTTTTCCTTCTCTCTCTAAAATCTAAGACACCCAAATCTACGAAGAGCTTCGAAGCGCCACCGATCCCTTCTTCGTCTTGGTTTATGAGGTACCAATCCTTGCATATCTACGTAATTGTACTTGTCTCTCTCTATCTATGGTTCTTTAGAGTCTGAGAACTGATTTTACGATTGAATGACTCGCTGATCTGTTTCTTTTCAAAGCCATGGTCTTTATATGGATGATTTCCCTCCATAGGCTTGGTTGTTTTTCATTTCCTTTCGTCTTTCATAGACAAATTTCGCTTCTTTTTTAGATTTTAGTACCAGGATCGTTTCTTAGCTGGCAAAGAATTGGCAAGATTTGCTCTTTCTTTAACAAACGAAAGTATCCGTGTAGGTGGATCGAAGTTTTGGATCTATTTAAATTAAGAAATGAACAAATTTCCGTTTTTACCTTTTTAATTTTGATTTACTTGAAACATCCTCGGGATTTTCGATCATAATTACTTGATGAAATTGAGACTATTGACTAATCTGTCTTTAATTTTTCGATTTGCAGCTCAAAGGAGAGACCCACTCTTGGGTAAGTTTCATTCTTAGTTTTGCTATTCATTTCTTGGAATATGGCAGTTTTGTGCTCCATCATATATTCTTGTTGTCTTTATTTGTTCCTTGTTTCTTGGACATATGTCCTTCTAGATTTTTGTTCTTATTCCTCATTCCAGTTCTATTCCGTTATTTATTTCTCGTGGGAGTTTTGGGTACGCCTCTTTTTGTCCTTTATTGATTATAAGAGGGCATGCATGTTAAACTGCTTGTTTCATCTGTTCCTTTGGTCATACTTGGTTGGCATTAGAGAGGTACTAAATCTAATTGAAAGTTTTAATTTTGCTCCCTATCTAATGGATCATAGGAAGTGCAAAAGTATGTTTCACACCATTATTTCTGTTGGGTCAGAGTTAAGGGCGAAACGTGTTGCCTTAAGTTGTGACTTACTCTATAAAAAAGGTGTTTTTATTTTTAGATCGATGGAAATTAGCACAGAATAAGACCTCTGTAGTTGCTTGACTAAGTATCTTTTCCCCATGGATCTTCAGTTCTTTTCAGTAATTAGTCATGCAAGATCTCATTGAGGTTACAGATTCTTGTATAAGACTTGTATGTTTTCTGATCTGGGAGAGTATTATTTAAAGATTGGGGTCATTTCTATTCATAACATTTATGGAAGGAGAGGATATAAATTTTAGGCATTGATAGTTAGATAGATGCCTTGACATATTGCCTTCATACCTCTATATTCATTTTGATTGGTCTTTTACATGTTTTTGTATGTATGCAGTGGCACGCGGATTAAGACCCGCAAACGGAATATTACAGCGCCGCTGGTCCCTGCAGCATTTGCTGATGCAGTGATCCAGATTTATCTGGATAATGCTGGTGATTTGGTAATTTTTCTCTCCATTATGAAAGCACTGTAATAGCTTTTTTTGTGTGTGTAATTTTAGTTGACCTATTCATCTTGGTTAACGTGAAGAAACCTGATTGCATGTAGGAACTTATTGCTAAGTGCATTGAATCTGCAGACCTTGACTTCTCAAGATACGGTGATACCTTCTTTGAGGCAAGTTTCTTCATATCTCGTGCAGAACAACATATGTTACTGCCACAATCTAAGTTAAGCACACATGCAGGTTGTTTTTACGGGAGGCCGAACACAGCCTGGCACAACAAAGCCTGATGAGGGGGAACGTCATCCTTACTCTATAATTGATTGTGAGCCGAAGCGAGAAGCCATCTTGCCATCTGTGGTCTACATACAAAAAATTTTGAGGCGGAAACCATTTCTCATAAAAAGTCTTGAAAATGTTATGCAAAGATTCCTTCAATCACTGGAACTCTTTGAGGACAATGAAAGGAAGAAACTGGCGATTTTCACAGCTCTTGCTTTTTCTCAGAAGCTATCTGGTCTTCCACCAGAGACTGTGCTCCAGCCTCTGCTCAAGGATAATCTTGTGGCAAAAGGGCTAGTTCTTTCATTTGTTACAGACTTCTTTAAGGAGTATCTGGTTGATAATAGCCTTGACGATCTGATTTCAATTCTGAAGCGTGGTAAAATGGAGGAGAATCTTCTTGATATCTTCCCATCTGCTAAGCGATCCCCTGAGAGTTTCTCAGAACATTTTACGTGGGTTTGCTTTCCTACCTTATCATACTCTCTTCTTTTTTTCTTGTACATATTTTACATGTGCATTTTTCAGGAATATAATGCATATTTGGCTTGTGGTGATATACTTGTTAACCAAAAGAATTTTATCATCAGAAAGGAAGGACTCATTCCCTTGGTTGAGTATAACGAGAAGAAAATATTTGAGGTGAAACTTAAGGAAATGAAAGCTGTTTTAACAACCCAGATAGCAGAAGAAGCTGATATGTCTGAAGTCATAGACTCGGTGAAGCAACATGTCAAAGATGCTAAACTGCCTGATGTCGAGGTTGTCCGTATCTTGTGGGATGTGCTGATGGATGCTGTCCAGTGGTCTGGGAAGAACCAGCAGCAGAATGCCAATGCAGCACTGAGACAGGTATGGTTTAGCAATATGTACTTTTAATGCAAGCAGTTTTATTTAGCCTTGACTCTTTGCCCCACCTTTTAGCCGTCAAGTTAAGGAGTCTCTCTGTCCAACATATTAACCCCACCTCCTATGGCCTATTTGGATCTGGAGGAAAGAATTATGCAGAAAGAATACATGTGGATTGATATTTTTTCTCTTGATGGTTACTAAGCTCTTGATGCTTTGTAGAATTGGACCCCCTGGAAGCTATTTCATGCATATTCAGCATGCTAATGCAGATCATTACGCCGTGACATGCTAAATATTAACTTGAAATTATTTTGTGGCCTTGTTGATATAATTAGATTTTCATGTGGTAGCATTTTTATCTGGAAGTATCTAGAGAAAGAGTAACATGGTCTGTGGGATGAGAACTTTCATGTTACACAGGTGAAAACATGGGCAACACTGTTAAATACATTCTGCACCAATGTAAAACTTGAGCTGGAACTGCTGTATAAAGTTCAGATGCAGTGCTACGAGGATGCAAAGCTAATGAAGCTGTTTCCTGATGTGGTGAGGTCCCTGTATGAGCAGGACGTACTTGCGGAGGACACCATTCTTCACTGGTTCCGAAAAGGAACAAATCCCAAGGGCCGGTATGTGTATATGTCATTACCAGTATACACAAGCACTGCATATATGTGCAGAAAAGATGTTGACGATGAGGTGCAGACTAATGAAACCAATGGTTTATAACTTTATTGCAGGCAAACTTTTGTGAAAGCCCTGGAACCTTTCGTTAATTGGCTGGAAGAGGCGGAGGAAGAGGATTAAGCTAGATGGTGTTATTAGATTCCACCTTACAATATACTATCAAGACTAGTAGTTACGTAAATCTTAGAATATGAATTCTCTCATAAAGTTTCCGCCGTCTGCTGAGACTTGTGGTGTGCCTGTATGTTGATGATAAACCTACCTTTGTCTGGAAAACTGTAATAACATTTATCCCTTATCTAGCACGTATCTTCGGCTTCATTCTCTCCGTGTGTTTTATGTTAGGTTACCTAAGGCCTGAACCGAGCTGACAAAACTGTTGCGTTTTAAATGGGCTTGGGCTGTTTGTATAACTGCTTTCGGCTTAATGCCTGTTTGGACCGATTTTTTTTAGGGGAATAAGTATTTTCTTTTCTGGAAAAGCTTAAAAAAAAAAGTGTTTGGTTGTAAAATAAAAAATATTTTTTTAATAAATATGACTATTTTGGTAGTTAAAATAGAGCTTCTTAGCTCAAATTTGGAGCTTCTAAAAAATGTGCTTTTTTAATTAAATTTTCAGATTAATTAATGAGCTTATTTTTAGTCCTTTTTGTTCTTATGTTTTACACATAATTCTCATAATAGTGATAAGCTCATATTTCGATTTATTATGTATTTAACTATTTACTAAACTTAAATATTTATTTTGAGATTTATATGATATTATTTAACTTTTTATAAATTTTAGTACTTATTTTTTATATTAGTTTACTTATGATATAATCTATATAAAAAATTTGGCTAGATATATTTTGATTTATGTTTCGTATGGTTTAAAATTATATAATAATTAATATATTATATTTTACATATTGTTTAATATACTTTAAATAATATGCATATGTATAAATAATTTTTATTACAAAATAAAATATAGTTAAAATTAAAAGTATTTTTTATTTTTATATTATCAAATAATTTATTTTATGAACTTGTTTCAAAAAAACTCTTATACGAAAAGCTTCTCAAAAAAGCTCTACAGCTGTTGGTATAGCTTAACTAAACAGCGGATATATATTATTCGAAATAATATATTATTCGAACTATTATTTGTTTTTTCAGAAATATTGTTGCAATGAAACGGCGACGTCCTCGTGCATTTTTTGAAAATATACAGAACTTAATGGATCCATCAGCTGGCCTATTGGATTTGAGTGGGTCCTAATATTGATATATGTCCCGCAGTCGAAGGATGCCACGTCATCTAAAGGTTCCGGTGTCGAGAGTAGGCTATCTTCAAGAGGGCGGGAAAACATTTCATCCAATTCCCGTCCCCCTACTCCTCAGGTCACCCCTTACTTCCTCCCTCCCTCTCTCTCTCTCTCTCTCTAACTCTCAACCGGAGCTTCAACGTTGATGAGATGGATATGCAAGGTCTTTCGATCGTCTGCGCCGGGCTTGGTGTCGCTGAAGAGGACGAGAACGGCAATCAGATCGGCTACTGCAAGGCCGAGCAATGTCTAGGTATGTGTCGGTTACCGATATCTGTAAGGATCTGTTTGTTTATGCGAAATAAGGTTAAAAACAGAAAGATAAGCGAGAAAGTGATTAGGTTTTCTTTTTAGCAGATAATTTAAGGGACTTGCTGAGATTTTTGAGGCGCGATGATCCGGAAACGCGAGAAGTGTTTAAACAAGTCTGTAGGTGGAACATCGTGTCCAAGGATTTGATACCGATTATTCAGTACTGTCAAGATGATCGTCAGTTGATTCTGAATGCTGGTATTTGTTACTTGTTTCTCGTGTCATGGTGATTTTGTACTTTCACGTTTACTAGTTGTTGCTGTTGCCCTGGAAGTATAATTTGTTTGTTTTTGATGTTACAGTTAAGGTTTTGGTGTTTCTTACTATGCCAATCGAGCCTTCTTCGAAGGATATTCCTCAACAGATGGAGTATCTCTGGGCTTTGAAGTCTGCGATTACATGTAGCCACACAATCACAGTCGTTGTTTCGCTTCTTGAAGGTCCGCTTGAAAATCTGGAAGCGTAAGATCTAAGCGACCATAAGATTTCCAATTGTTCTTTATTGATAATTTGGTTTATTGCCTTCAGATTACAGAATATAAATTACTGCTTCTGCTTTTCAGTTCCCTATGCACTTAGTTCCCCTATCGTGAATAATATTTGTCATGTTGATAGCGTTACCACTGTGAAATTCAGTGAAACGTTCACCGAGGATGATTGGAAAATGGTACAACTTGTCCTGACACTGTTTCGGAACATTCTTGCCATTCAAGAAATTTCCCCACTGCAGAAGGTTGCCGGATCTGCTTGTCAACTTTTGATGTTAAGAGAAAGATTTCTGGAGCTTTTGTTCCATGAAAATGTGATGGACCTTATCATAGTTATAACTCAGCATCTTGGGGGAACTTATAGCTATCTGCGGCAGGATAATTTCCTTTTGCTTGAAATATTCCACTTCATTTTTATGGGCCAAGAGCCAGAGTTGGTTGCCAATGCAAATGTAAAGGTATGTATTGCCTGCTTTTCTTCACCTCCAGAAACTAGAACTTTGAATTGGTGGAACTGCATAGACAAAGCCAAAATTTTAGCTAAAATTTCTTTTGTTGCAAGTAGTCTTTGCATTCAGCTGTCAGCAGTCACATTGTCATTACTTTTTTGAACCATTGATCTGTAGAACTTACTGCACTATATTATGCTTGTCGATCGATATAGTTAGCAGTCCTAATCAATTTAATTTGGTAGTTTGGTGAAGGCACCAAGAATTCCTTTCATAACCTCAAATCCATCATGGAAGAGGAAGAAGTGAAAATAAAGCTTTCCAGATCACGGAGTATGGCTCGTCATTCACAATTCGCTGGAACATTTACACGACTTGCCATGGTATGACTTGCATTGCAGTTTATGATTATAAGCATTTTGCTAGGCCTAATTCTAATTTTCCTGTTGTTTTCCATACAGGATGGTTCTAAAGCAGTATATAAAGGAAGCCCAAGTTCTACTTGTAATAAAATACCTAAGGTTAATAATCCACATAGAGGTCCAGTTAAAAAGATTGTATCAGACCATGGGAGATTGCCTCCAATGAAGGAAAATATTCCGCAGTTACTTCACGGTTTACTGAACCAGTTTCTCTCAGGGGGTTTCAATGGTACACGTAATATTAGAACATGTGTTATCTTTGTTTGGTGTACTTCTTTTATGTCCCTTTCTTTCTCTCATGGCAAAGCTAATATTTATTATGAATAAAATGCATTCAGCTTTGACGCAGTCAATTCGTGAGGATATTGAAAAGGAACACAATGGTGTCCAGAACTCCGATGTCATTACATTTTTTCAGGTTGTTCAATTTGTCACTTCGTTCCAATATCACAAGTTCTTGAATTCTAAGGTGAGATACAGATGTCTCTTTTAATCTTATAGTTTCAACGAGGAGTACTTTACACTATGTCGAATATAATGAATGCAGTCTTTTGCCTTTGATTTTATCCTTAACCTTTGATTTCAAATACGATCATTTCGTTTTGTTTTTATTTTTCTCATTTCCCTTATATAGCAAGACCTCAATTCTATAACCTCCCAGTAGGTGTTACTTTAATAACTCTCAGAGCAATTGGCTAGAGATGTATTTACCCCCAATACTATGAATCCCTTGGAATTGATCGTGGTTTGAAGTCTCTTCTTCCCGTTGGCGGAGCATTGGAAAGTAGTTTAACATCAAATATCCTTTAGCATTGAAGTATTATGTAGCCAGGAACCTTCACATGAATATGACTTCCCGTCTACTTTTTCTTGGTTTAATGTCATTCAATTTCTCTGATCTGGTGCTTTTATTTGTTATTTAATAGCCTACCAGTGAGGACACCTCCAAAGCTTTCGCGGACCAATATGATGATGTCATGTACTTCAAAGGTGATATGTGTGGGCCAATTGCAGAATCATTGAATGAATCAATGTTTCAACTTGTCATTTCAAAATGGCGTTACTCCTTTGACGGTTTGAAGGAGACTCAAAACTACAAGTTTCTGTCTGCTGCCTGTTCTCTTATGAAAACTATGGTGAATATCTTTCGTTTTTAACACTCTCTTCTTCTGATAGTCTCCTTTTACAAGAAAATATGTTCGTACATGAATAATAATTATGCGAGAAGGATAGAACTGGAACTTAAATTACCTTCTGTGCTTTCATGCAGATTCGCATGCTAGATTTGGTAATTAAAATACTTCCGGAAGACTCTAAGGAGCCTCAAACGGCTCGTATCCTACTGTATAAACTGTTCTATGATCAAACTGATAACGGGATGACCCAATTCCTTTTGACTCTCATCAAAGCTTTTGATAATCACAAGCAACCCAAAAGGTTCTTCCTTTGTATCCGGGTTTATCATTTAAATATTCTAGCATGCATTTATCAGTTGATTAAATGACTTCTTGACTCACCAATGGTTATAAGTTCTTTCCCCTATTAGGAAAGAGACAGCTAGCTATAAACTACAAGTTTTAGTTTCACAACGTAATTGTTAACTTTTGCATCTGTCGCCGTGTTCTGGCTTCCTGCCACCAAAAGTATACTTGCTCTTTAAATAGATCAACTGAAAAGGAAAAATAGTAAACGTCTACTGGGAATAATCTTTTAACAAGTGCTTACAACTGGATACGAAATGCAACTTTTCTCAAAATATTAATACGGGAGCTATTTTTGTAATACTAGTAAAAGGTTGTCATATAGCTAATTCTTTATACAAATATTTTAAATTGGGTTGACACTCTTTTTAGGTTGGGTTACTATGTGCTTTAGACTACTTATTGCTTCCTTTCTAGTATTGTTAAAAGTATGTCTAGAGTACGGGTGCCCTACCTTTATTTTTTTCCACTAATATTGAACGTCTAACAGCTTTATTTGGCATTGGTCTTGTATGCATCAGTCTCAGAGTGTCATTTTCTTTGTAAATTTATGTTGGAAGTCTCTCTTTAGAATGTTTCTATAAATATCAACCCGGGGCATCTCATGAGCTTCAAATGCATATTGCATTCCAATTTTCTCTAAATACGTTTGTCTAAAGTATAACGCATAGAGATATTCGCTTTTTTCTGACTTCTGAATTCATTTTTGTTCTTAACAGTGATCTTGCAGATCTGCTGGAAATGCTTTATGTAATTGTTAGACTGATGGAGAATCTTCAGTCGCGTGGAACTCTGAGGGTGAGTGTATCTTTGGAGTAGTCTTAAATGAAAATAATTGCTTTCTCCCTTGGTTATTTATTGAACTCATTTTACTGGTGTATCAAGCTGATTGAAAACAGGGTCACTTTGCAAATAGTTTCTATCAAAATGGACTTCACTAAAAACATGTTAAGTATCGTGGAATATTTTATAATTGTGCTGTACTGGCTCTTCATAGGCTACGGGACATAAGATACAGCCTGCCATGTACACTTTTCTCGGAATTTATTGAATAAGATAATTACCCATTGTAGTGCCAAGTAGTGATGAACTCGTTCTGAGTTTTAAGGGAAGGTTTGGTTCCCTCTACCCCTATCTTAAGTCAATCGATATGGTATCTCATATTTGGAGAAAGTGTGTCCAACACAATGACCATTCAAATCATTGCTAAAATATCTTCACATTTTCCCGATACACTTTGATAGGATTTAGAAGATTAAGTTGGTTACACATTCAGTTGGTTTTTATAAGATTGTGTTGATGGTGTTCCCTGTTTACTAAGCCTTCGGGGATTCCAAAATGACATGCCTTAAAACTATGACTCCAGGCCAGCTTTAGTCTATGTCAAATTGCTGGTTTGAGCAATTATGAGTATTAGTGTAAGATGATAAATGAAAGCACCATATATTGTGTCGGTCTCTGGTCAATCCCTGACAGCCAGAGCTTTGGGATTTCCAAGTGAGCTATTTTTTTTTTCAAAAATTAATTTCCAAGCGAGCTATTGCTTGCATCATTCATAACATGAGGGAGTAAATATCAAAACAATCCATTCCACTACCAATATACTTTGATTCTCTATCAACTAATAAGGTACATTTTTGTGTCATTTTGCTTTTGGCACCCTTTTTCTTTTTTAACACCGAACTATGATTTACATGCCAACAAATTTACATAAAGGTCCCACGAAAGAACTCAAACTTATGACATTGAATCTTCCAAATCAAATTTTTTTGCAGCAAATTGCCACGCTCTTTCGAGTCATTGGGACTAGTTTGAGTTATTATAATTTTTATGGTTAGAAAAATGTGTTATCAGGTCAAAAAAGCTGTTAACTTTATAGAAAATCAGTTTATGTTCATGGTTATTTAATGCTAGAAGGAACTAATATTTGATAAGTCAGGTATTCATGTTGCCTGTCACATTTATGATAATATCATGTCTTAATTGCTTCTTGGAGATGTTGCCATAATTCATTGGGATCTATATATCCCTTCTATTTATGACAAACATTTGAAACCTTTCCTTTGTGATTAAGGTGTCTAAAAAATCAAGGGGGAGTAGAAAAAGGAAAGCACTGAGTGGCAATAAGGAAACCGGAAATGAACTCACTGCAGGCGAAGCTAATGTTCAGGATAAGAATCTTCTTTCTTGTAGCGAACATCTGGAGATATCAGAAAAGGAAATTCGAGAAAATGCATCTTCTGATCATCAAGAAAATAACGAGCTTACGGTCAAGGTTGATGCAGCCAAGCAATCTGTGCAGGAGACGGTGAACTTTCATGGCAATCTACCTCAGGAGGATGACGGAAAGAATGACTCTATAAATGATGATATCTCTTGTAGTGCAGATGATTCTTCTGGTGATGAGCAAACCACCGTGACTTGTGAAGTTGATTTTAAGGTCTCAACATTTGTGTCAACTCTTGCAAACCACAGCATCATTCAGAATTTATGTTGGTTGCTTAAGTTCTACAAGAGCAATTCCACACGGACAAATCACTATATCGTCAGCATTTTGCGGAGAATTACAGATGACTTGGATCTATCTCCAATGTTATATCAGGTTATAACTTGAATTGATTTGTCCTTAAAATATTGGATTTTCATATGTGATTGTTACTCACATGACCACCGTACAAAGTTATGCAGTTATCACTTCTTATAACGTTCTATGACATCCTGGATGAGCAAAAGTCGTGTCCATGCAAGGAATACACAAACATAGTTGATTTCCTTACAACTCTGGTTAGAAGAATGCTAAGGAAAATGAAGAATCAACCCCTTCTATTCGTGGAAGTTCTGTTTTGGAAGTCCAAGGCAGAATGCCATTACATAAATGCTGAATATCTAATGCATGAGCTTGGCAACATGAGGAAAGGCAATGCTGGTTTGGGCAGCATTTCAGCAAATGAAGAATTTGGATCGTCACGAGCACATGACTGGGTACCGAGAAGCATAGCAGATGCGCTGGGTGAAGATGAGGCAGATGTTGTGATCTCCCATGAGCTAGGGTATTAGAAGCTTCTTTTTCTCCTTATATTATTTTTATTTCACGAGCCAGGGTCTTAGAAGCCGTTTTAGTTCTATGAAGTAAGATTTGGTTAACAACTTTGATATCTGATATCTTTTGGCTTGCCTCTTCTGTTCGTTAATTGGAAGGCTGGAAAACCGCTTTGGTGCTTCAGCATTATGATTTAACTAGAAAACACCATCAAGCTTTGATCATTTTTAGGAACCCATGGAACGTCGTCACTGTACAGTGTAAAATTGTTTCCTCATGGTGACGTGGTCCTCGTACAAAATAAAGGGCCCAACAGAAGTTAAATGTCTTGGCATTTCACGAGATGTCTAGAGGTCTTTGATGTACTGAAAAGGCGAAGATTGCTGAGTGTCTTGGGAATGAAAAGTAAATCAATATCTTCCATTTCTGCATATATGGCGGATACTTGTTAAATCAATATCTTCCATTTCTGCATATATGGCGATACTTATTAACATTATGATATGGATGCTATTTTATAGACCCTTTTGAACGTTTATTTTCATCAAGGATTTTTGGATTTTCCTTATTTTTATTTTCCTGGTGCAGTGAAGGAGATGCAACTGAACATGAACCTGAAAGAGTTACAAAAGGAAAGAGGAGACTTGTTCTCACTGATGAATTGGAGACAAGAATAAAAGATCTCTATGATAAGTAAGTATCACATCTGTTACATGCATCATACAAGAATGCATTGATGAGACACTAACAGTTATTTTTGTATCAAAATGAGTTTGTCTGTGCTTGTTTTAGCCTTTCTATAAAGATCAAATCCTTCTTTGTCCTATTCGGTGTGACTGAATTATTTTTGCAGGTTCAAAGATGATGGAGACTGTAGTCGTTTAATTGCTGAATCCCTAGATCCCGATGGTCAGATTTCAGCAGCACAAGTTTCCAACAAGCTCAAGCAGCTGGGATTAGGAGTCGCATCCAAGAAAAGGCGGCGGCTTGTGGACAAACCATCTTCAGCCGAACCAAAGCAAGCTATGGAGATAGGAACTCAGGTTCAGAACCCAGACGAATTAGGATGTTCGAAGCAAGCTGTGTAAGTTTTAAGAGTATTCTCTTTTCTTTAGTGATTGTAAAAATGCTTTCCCACTCTTTCAAGTTAATATGCCGGACCTCTCGTTTTTAGCAGGAGCACTAGGAAACGAGTACATGCCTTTAACAGAGACCAGGAGGAAATGATTAAAGTTTTGTATGAACAGTAAGTGCCTAAGGAATTCTATATTATCTATTAATGCAAGTTTTATTTGATGGGATACAAAATGAACGGGGTGACGTTTTATACTTGAAATTATGAATTTAACTTTAATTTTTTTTAAAAAAACAAGTACTTAATCTTTATAAGTTTGTTCTTAACACCAACACTTTTTTATAAAACAATCTTTATTTAAATGAAATTTAATAATAAAATTTTTAAATTTTTTATTATATGAATAATTTTTATTATTATCATGATGCAGGTTCAAAGACCATAAAAAGTGTAGCAATATGATTGCAAATGCACTAGCAGCTGACAATCCTTTCACGGCTGCCCAAGTTTCCCGAAAGCTGAAACAACTTGGTTTACGTGTGCCCCGTAAGAAGTCTGAAGAGAATATGCATTCGAGGGAGGATGAACCTAGTGACTTTCTTCTTGGGGAGGATTCAGATAACGAGACACTGCAATCATTAAAGAACAGGTATATCTACTGAGTTTTGGTAAAAATTTGCCAATGTACCCAACTAATATGTTGGTCGAAATCACATAATAATTCTCATTTTGTAGAAGAAAAAACAAGAAAGAAACCTCATTATTTAGTGAGGAATCACTGACACGAAATATTGACGGAGAGGTTTCTGGAGATTCTGGCGATGATTTCCCAAGCTTCGTTCCGAGGTATCTCTCTCATTTCTTGTTAGCTTAATCGTTGAGCAAGACCTTTCTATGATTCATTTTCTTACTCGCCGCAGTTACCATCGAAGCCATAAACCACCTAGTCTAATCTACTAATCTTTTAGGTAATTCAACTGTTTGTGGCAAATTGGAAGTATTTCATTGCTGAGCTTAGAATTTATGGATCGAAATAGAACCTTCCCTTCCCAAAATTGATTTTGGTTTTATTTCGTAGTTATTGGAGATTGGTTTCCCAACAATTATTTGCAAAAAGTTTATGATTATTAACACTTATTTTTGTGTTGAAGACGTATAAATAAACTTGGTGACAAGCATTCTGCCAAGGAGCACAATAAGGAACGGAATTTGTCCGGGGATTCAGATGATGACCAAGTCTTAAGCGCCATTGCCAAGTAACTTTCTCAGTCTCTCTTCTCCGTTCATTTCCTGACCCTTTTAACGAACTTGTTCGTTACTGTATATTACTGCATGACTATGTTTCATTAACAACCGTTCAGTACCTTGCATTAAGCTAATCATAATTCTTTCTGCTTTCACCATCGCATGCATTCTTTCGAGAGCAGACACGGCCACCCAAAAAAAAAAAAAACTAAGCCTCCTCTTTTTTGACTCATCGACTTTCTCATTATTTCCTGGCTCTAATTAATTATAAAAATTGAATCAAACCAATATGAAAGTGAATCAAAATAAATTTGATCGGACTTGATTCTCTTAAATCTGGCGGTTGCCTTTAAATGGTGAATATTGACATGTATATATATATATATAATGACGTCAGTTAAAATAATTCGCTTTCTGGACAGGAAAACCAGGAAGCTGGTTTCATCAGCAGAAGACGATAAGGCCGCAGAAATATTCAATAAGCCTTCAGCGAGTGATGACAGTTATGTTGATGGAGTTCATGAAGATGTCACAGAAAGGTATGTTGAACACTTCAACTTGACTGAATAAATGCCTCCCCTAGTGGTGACAATATGGGAGCACATACAAAGTTCGGACTCAGTTAAATCTTATGCTCTTATGTAGGGATGGAGGCAACCAACCCATGAGGATGGCCATTGACGAGATTGAAAATGATGTCTCAATTGACCATGTGAAGAAGGGAGTTGACTTGAGTCTTGAAAATCCGTCAGTGGATAATAATGCTGATGATAATTTATCCGATTCATTAGCAGATTCAGAGGAAGATGTCGCTGCTCCTAGCGCTTCGATAGAAAACACGTCCTTATGGAGTAGGAAATCTCGACTTAGTCATAGGATGGTGATTGATTATAGTGACGATGATTAAGGAGGAAAAGAACGTCGACTTTACTGTTCCGGAAGCATTATTCTTCTCTTAGGTGAGGGTAAAGCACCAGTACACCAAACTGCCCTCCTGAATGGCACGCGGCTTTTCTCCTCTGTAAAGTCATTGTTCTTTGCCTACTCTTTTTTAGTTAAGATGGTCGGTGTCGAGGGAGGTCCTTTTTTTTCATTCATGCGCCGAAGGTTCGATTAGGAGTTTGCCACTGATAGATTTGTGATTATCTGTGTTCATGAGATTACCATCTGCCCCTCTCTCTCTCTCTCTGTCTTATAATTTCTAGAGGACGCTTTCAACCTCTACATTAGGCCAGGTTTCGCAGATGGATGGGCCTAAGCTTGCTGCGAAGTAAACGATTGGTCCAGCATTTATTTGTAAGCCGTAATCTTTTATAATCACAACATTGTCACTCCGTACTTGCCCAAATAGACCTACCTAACGGATCTAAGCATGTGAATGTAATTGATTAAGCTGAACATAACCTATCTTAGAAAGTGCAAATCGATGTGTTGTTTCGTCTGCTTTTTTTTTGTGATTTTTAGCTATTCTTTCTGGAACTTAGCTTAGTTTTTCAAAGATGTGCATTTGATATGTTGTTCATTTGTGTAATTAAGCATAGTTGTGCAAATTGATAAAATTAAAAAATTGAAGAGTGAGTTCTAAAAACCAATTTAAGAATTGATTTTAAAATTTAAATTTAAGCCTTTAGTAATTCAAAGGTTGAATTTATGTTATTTTTAAAAACTAAAAAATCAATCCAATCCAATCAAGCATTAATATTTAATTTACAATTGTTTATAATTATTTAATTTCTTTATAAATTATATTTAACATTTTACATATATTAATGTAAACAATTGGACCTTTGTTTTAAACAATTTTACAAATTTATTTAATTTTTAAATTTTGATTCAATAAATAATTTATATTTTTTAAATACTTCAAGTTGGACTTTTATTAAACTCAATTCAGTCCAACTATAAGTCCAATTACAAGTAATAAAATATTAAATGACAACTA
This sequence comes from Erythroxylum anguifugum, assembly GCA_027478595.1. Lineage (NCBI taxonomy): Eukaryota > Viridiplantae > Streptophyta > Magnoliopsida > Malpighiales > Erythroxylaceae > Erythroxylum > Erythroxylum anguifugum. The sequence continues at coordinate 58,248,848 of JANIPN010000007.1, read as the reverse complement.
AAGATAAATTTAGTTAATTAGTTAAGTAATTAACACATTTTCTGTTTTATTTTTAAAAAGCTTAATAGTCAAGAAACTAGACTAAGCAATCATTAAAGAATAGTTATATCTTCACACTTTTTGCTCCGCTCAATCCAAGTCAATGAATTTGGCCCGAAATCCCAATAACTGTAGGCAAAAGAACATTTTGTAATTTTTAAATTAAATAAAATATTTTAAATATTAAATAAAATAAAATTTTGGGCTTGAATTGAGAACAATTGGGCTTGGGCTCAAAAAGTAATTTGGGCTAAATTTAAGCCCAGGCCCGTCCTACTCCAATGCCAACGTTAAACTAGACCCAAAAAAACAAACCCTTAAAGAAGCAGACCCATAGAGACTTGTATTAAATGCAGTTATATGATTTCAAGAATAAATTAAAAACATAAACTAATTATTTATCAGGTTTTTTAAGGCCTAAAGACAGGTCCATTTCTGCCCATCGTCTACAAACTTAAGCAAGCCCAAGCCCAATCCCATGATCTAGTCTACATAAGGGTGGCACTTATGGTCAGTCCCGGGCCTGCAGCCCACACAAATCTCAGATGGGCCCAAAAACTTGAAGACCGACCAGCACCAAAGCCTGACAGAGTTCGAGCTTAGGCCCAAAAGCCTAAGTCAATCAGACTTTAACTTGACCTTGGGCTTGTTTAATTTCAGGCCCGTCCAGGAAGGATGCTATTCTACTTCAACTACTATTATGTTTTCCTCCAAAATTTGGATTGCGATTCCAGTTTAATTGCAGTCAAATCCTTGAATGCAAACTCTTCACAACGAAATGGGAAAAGTTAGAATCGAAAGATAATTCGAGAAGGAATAATTAACAATTACAGTGCAAACTTACAACAAGCTCTGCCTTCTACTTTAAGCTGGAGAACAATGAAGAAATGAATTAATTCAAACTTACAATATAGATGTTACTCGAACGGAGTGATCAGCTGATCCAGTCAAGAAAATGGGTAGAGTTGGATGCCAATCCACAGTCGTGATAATTGAACTGTGTGGGAGAGTTCTCATGCCATTCACATGTCCGCGAACCTGAAAACGATCAATCTTTTACTTAGTCACAGCCTCACAGGATCTACAGCTGAGCCACAATACACAACTCTATACAAGGACTGGGATACTTCTCAGGAACCAGATCTCTGGCTCATCCAGGTTACTCAATTTATCAAACCGGCCGGTAATACATTCGGGTCTATCTTCCTGGATTGAACCAGTTCAACTAGCTAGACTGTATAACTGTTGACAATTGACTCGCCCAGTCTCTCGGTTCTACCGAGATCAGCCAATCTGATCATTTTACTATTGATGAATTCAACAGTCCAAACATTTCAATACTTTAACCCCAGGCTACTCCTTGTTGCCAGATTTATAGTCCTTTTTATATTTAAGTTATATTACCATTTATTTGAAAATCAGGATTGCCCCTGCCTTAAACCTCGTGTCTTTAAGTTTGAAATGGGGCCTCATCGATCACATTGTGAGTACCACTCATCCAAAAGGCTGAAGAAAATGGGTATCACATTGTAAACAAAAGCCATCATCTTCACATGAGAGAGTCGAACCTGGTATATGGGTGCTCTTACTAAACTAGAAGTGACCAAAAGTCTCCTCCCATTAGCATCCAAAGCCATTTCATGTCTATTCCATGACGAGGTCTCAGTGTCAAAGAACCTAGAGGGAGGTTAGATAAGCAGTTAGACCCTTGCTAAGCAAAACATATATATACATTTAGCAAATAAACTGAACAGGATGACACACAACCATGCGTCCATTTGGCAGAATTTTGTTTCTTTTTTATATTCATTCACTCTTTTAAGTCTCTCCATTGCTACCTTTCTTTCTCTCCCACGATATATATACTATATAGATAACTATACACACATATAATTAGTTAGTATTCCCCACTTCCCTTCTTTCTAGAGAATTCAATATCAAAAAGTAACTAAATAGCCAAGTTCAAGAACTGGTAAAGTACCTTGTAACAAGAAACAAAACTTAAAAAGACATACAAAACAAAAGTACCTGCGGCAACTTCTTGACCAAAGTACATGACCTTGGTTTTGCAAGCTCCATTCAAAAATCTGGAAGCACAAAACATGAGTCTAGTTATCTATATATTGGAAAAAAGTACTGAATCAAATATTGCACAAACAATTCCTCCACAAACTTCATTGATCAGACAAGAACAATTTACCTTTCCATCAGAACCCAAGCTGAAAATGCTTGTCTCATCAGGCCCAAAAAGAATTGAGCTTATAGGAGAATCATGTGCCGGCCAACCAGTAATTTGAAGGCCAGCGGACATGTCTTTTGATAGCTAAGTTGCACGCATACATACACAATAACGAGCATGTTTTCTGATATTCTTTTATTCCATTGTCAATTTCCCAACTGTGTATAGACTACAATAGAGGTCTAAGATTCTTATGGAATTCAAAAGAGACATAAAAATGACACTACTGCTTAAACCAAAAGGATACCAAACATATGGATCATTCCATCAGTTGCAGAAGCTGCTAAAATCTTTCCATTGTGATTGAAGCATATGGAAGTAATTGCCGGTGGATCTTCGCCAAGAGGAAGAACTGTCTTCACTAATGAAAATCATTTTAAGGAATAAATGGGAAAAAACTGGTGTGCAAACAAACATGAAGATCTGAGAGAAAACAAGAATATACCATGGGTCTCCATGTCTTCATGTTCCATGCAGTTAATGAAGCATATCCTAAAGTGTCAATATAGCTTGAACCATGCCTGCTAAGACAATGAGATCCCATTATTCTCTACCTCAATATCAAAACTTTTAGAGAAAGAGAGTTATTAGAATCAGAGTTTTCTTGAAATCGAATACCAATAAGACACCATTGTGGAGTACAATTATAACCATTTGCATCAATAAGAAGTTTTTTCTAACAACTAATCAGCTTCTTCCTCTTGAACTACCCGTAACAAAGAAAAGAGACTTTCAATCGACAACAAAACGTAGAAGTAAATTACCTTCTTGATGCTGCTGCTGAAACAAAAATGGGTTCTACAGGGCTGCATTTGATGTCCAATATACTGCAGAACAACAAAAATTTTAAACTTTATAATCAACACAAAGGGAAAATATCATTGGATGTGGTCATGAAACCACGTACCTTGGAAATGCTTCACCGGTGTTGAGATCACAAACAACTCTCTTTGCATCAACATTCCAAGCCTTGATACCTCCATCGGCAGTGCCTATGAGAAGCTTTGACAAAAGAAACGACAAAACTTAAATGAAGAGATTATAGTTGTCAACAAAATGGAAAAATGAACCTCTATCAAACTATGTATTAATTCATGCCACCAAAAACTAAATAGGTAATATTTACCAGGCGGTCAGATTTGCACTCCCAATCAAGTGACATAATCTCTGCTCCACAGTATATGGTGGCATTTCTAGATGTTGAAGTTGATGAGTCATATGCCCATATCCTTCATTAACAAAATGCAATGAAAATAAGGAATAGATTAGAACTTTAAAGTAGTAAACTATATAGCAGTTGCGAACAGTATGCAACTAATAGACAATGACTAGGTCCTTATATCACAAAGCACCATAAGAGTACCTGACTGTGCCATCTACAGAAGCACTTGCCACATTGGTCCCAGATGCAGAAAAACGGCACCTACTGATTGGACTTGTATGGCCCAAAAATGTCTCCTGCAAAGCATGATTTAGTGAATGAAAATACCATAACAAAATTGAACAAAAATAGTGGAAAGCAATAAAGAAAGCAGACATTATTACTATCTGATTATTAAAATGTGAACTGAATTATCAGCTGATCAGCAATTTCACCTGGAAATCTACTTTCACCTCAGGGAACTCTTCTTTGCTCTGGATTTCCCCGCCACCATCTGTAGCATCACATTCAACGATTATTTACCTAATAAGAAGCAAAAAGTGACAATTACCTGCCAATCTATTCAAGCCAGATCAATTAGACATCTTAATAAAAAGAATATCTTTCTCCAATCTAACTACTATAACTTCCAAAATATGAAAGAGAAGCAATATAGAGCAGTGACTTGCCTTTATAAAGGTCCTCATGCATCATTGGGATGTCATAACCTGTTTTACCTTCTTCCTTGTGAGCAAGCCCCACGGGATTTAATTCATCCCCAGACTTTGACATACTAATTCCTGACGAATTTGTAGCAAGGTCACTAACAACGCTCTCCTGATCCATTTCTGCTTCACCCTGACTTGAGGGACCATAAGTACAAGTTTCCTTCTCATTCTTGGAAAGCAAGTAATCATCATCACGCACAACACTTGATGTGGCTGAATTTTGAGCTTGTCCCCTGCCTGAGTCCAATGGCGATGCAGCACTATTGCCAGTATGAGCAAAAACATTATCTTGTAATATGAAACATTTCAAGGAAAACAAACAATCTTGTCTAAATATCAAGATCATCCTACCTCCTTAACCGCTGTAATTGAGTTTCTTTCTCCTCTAATAAAGCCTGAAGTTGTGATAGTTTAAGATTAAGTTGCTTAATATCTTTCTTGAGAAGGCTTATTGTGTTCTTCTCTGAGCTGATCTTCAACAAAGCAGGAATGCGTGGTTTGGTTAAGGGCACAGTGTTCAAAGTCCAGTCAATAACATCAGCATATCACAAAGACAATGTTTGGATGAGCAGAGAGTAGCAACTATTTCAATACCGAGACAGTATTTACTGGAAAACAAATTGTAATCGAAGGAAACTGAGAACATAAACGAACATGACCTTGTTTCTTATTACGATACTACTGCAAAGATGTATTCAGTCCAAGAAACACAAATCAGCTGAACTGACAAAAATGCAAATATCTTCAGTAAAAGTTCAATTTCTACAAATAAAACTCAGAAGACTGTCAATTCAATAACCTAAGAAATGTATAATCAAAAACTAAGCAATTCAAAAGGATATGAGTACCATTGAAGATCTCGCTGAAAAAATTCCTCAAAGCGAGGCGCAACGCTTCGTACCATTCCTTGGAAAAGTAAACCTTAAACTGAGGCTCCAAGCTCGGGTTCTTCAAATAAGGAATAGCTACAGTCCAAAAAAAAAAAATCCTTCCACACGAATTGAAACCTAAATAAAAGAACAAAAAATCACAAGGAGACAATGAATCTCACCAAACCACGGAGTCCAATCCGGATCTCGCTGGAGCAAGTCATTACCAGCCAATCCAAAGAACTCAACAACTTTATCTCTCCTCGCCGATTGCGTAGCGTAAACAACGTAGTAACGCAGAATCGAGACCTCTAATTTCGAAAGAGTAGCCAAAAACACAGTCTCAGTCACTGTAGAAAAGCAATGCCTGAAGAAACCGAACAGGCCAACCAATTTCTCCGCCTCATACTTCGGAATATACACCGAGAAAATCAACTCCAGTAATCTATCCACTTGAAATCCTTTTCCTATGTCTGTCGATAACTCAGCCTCGAAAGCTTGTAGAGCGCTAGTGAAACCTCTGAACACCAGAAACTCTCTCACTAGCTCCTCCGCGAACTGGTTGTTCTCCATATTGTCTGGATTCAGCACTGAACCGCATGTATCAGAAATCTAGGGTTTCGATCAATCGATCGCAAACCGATGAACCAGAAACTTAGAGGCTTCGAGATTTGTAAATGCGCGAGGTACTACGGAAGTAAACGACAGTTTTTTAAATTTCCCTTATGATTAGTACTTGTTAACCGCTGTCGTTATTTGTTAGATTCATTGCTAAGCTACGCCACTACTGTGTGCCTAAAGGGTATTTTGGGGAAACGGAGGTGTCCTTTTTTTAAGGCAAATAACATAAAAGAGCCCCTGTGATATACTTGATTATTCATCTTAGTCCTTGTGTTTTTAATTCGTTCACCTTAGCCCCTGTGTTTTTTATTCTCATTCAAGATACCCCAATTGGGTATTTTCG
>JANIPN010000007.1:58158616-58174437 GCA_027478595.1 Erythroxylum anguifugum | reverse complement strand
CTTTATATCTATTTTTATTTTATTTTTAATTAATCACTTTATCATTTTAATATGTGTACATACACACACACATATATATATATAGAAGTGCGGAAACAACCTCTTTACTAGTTAAAGTTAAATTTTATACTACTAAATCTTCCGTATCAATATGACTTTTATTGAATTGCTATTGTTGTTGTTGTAGTATCTTCGTTCATATTCAAATCATTTCAATTTTGATTTAAAATTCAAATACGTCAAATAAAATGATATTATTTTCAAATTTTAAAAAAATAATTAAACTTAGCATAGGACTGAAATATTGAACTTATCTGTTAGAAGCAAAAATTGATCTTAAAGCTAAATTTGTTTTCATATTATCAGAAATTATCTTGGACAAAAAGTGCCTTAAATTATATATAATATAAATTTATCTTCAATGTTAAATAACTTAAAGCAAAAAATTATCATCAAAATGAAATTATTTTAAAATTAAAATTTAAAGAAGTTAAGACCTGAGACAAAGAAATTATACCACAATCACCACACACGTCCCATATCAAGTCTTCAGTAAACATATATCCATTCCCCGTAGCATTTCCAGCAACCGACATGGTTATTGATCGATGGTTTTCGCCGGAAGTTCACCGGAAAATTAAGTTTATGAAATAGTAAATACAACTGATGTCATATTATCCGTAATTAGTATCATAGGCATAGCATATATGTACTAGAGGACATGACATTGCAGGCGAATGGGATAGAACTTGTTACTGAATAATTCATGATTAGTCTTGAAGAAATAGATCATTCATCTCCAAATTCAACTGAGAATTGGGTTTCACAAAATACAGACAAACCTGCTTAAAAACCGGTTCACTGCACGAACCAGAGACCCAACAAACTTGGGAAAGAGTTAACAAGTGTCAGGTTTGTGGGAGGATGAAATGCACCAACAGGCATCAAAAACAGAACACCCAACAAGGCAACAGTGTTGTGTCATCCGAGGGTAATAGATTTGCCTGTTTCCTTCGGTAAATATATTGTGCCTGATCTAACAGTGAAATCAGGTTTAGAGGTCATTTTTTAATCTCAGTGGGTTCAATGTCTCTTCCTAGAGTAAGTAAAAGCTACCCCAGACCAACCTTGGTCACAGATACCTACACAAGCCCTTTACATCGCACTACAATCTATAAGAGAAAACAAAACAAACCAAAGGGGAAAGAAAGGACCAGAATCCTCAGCGCCACTCAAGAATTTCCAACCCTTTACCATTCACTTTTAATCCTGAATTTTATTTTCTTCCAGCAACGAGCTGTGTCTTAGGAGAGTCCCAATTTTAGGAAGATGCCTTTAAGTTATCTATACTTAGACTAATCCTTACTCGTATCGGGTTAGCTTGTAAGAGGTAAAGTAATGGCCAAATAGATTTCTTCATTCTCAGATCTCGAATTCGAGACTTTTAATTAAAAGATGAGAGTGCTAAACCACTCATACCAATCATATTTGGTTCTTTTAACTCTGAACTTAACAATAAGACAAAGTTATTTGTGGTACACAGAAAATAGAACAGGGTCAGAACTTCAGAAAAGCACATCCTGATCTGGTGCCAAAGAAAGGTATTGACTATTGAGACTTTTCTTAGGGAAGGCTAATAGGATATGATACAGTAATTAAAATCAGTGATCCAGTGTTGGCAGAGACCATAAATTCGTGTGTGGTGTTTACTCCCGAGAGAGACAAAGCTCGTCAATCCCCAGCATACGACGAGAGGTGAGTTTCGCGACTTTCAGACAAAGATGTTCAAAGCAGGGTTCATTGCACTAAGTGAAGATTCTAAAAGAACGACAAAGAACTAGAAATATCAATACGGTCCATACATTGCACCAACATAACTCAAATAAATTGGGTATGAAGCAGCTTTAAATTCTTGAGCCAGCTGTCCCATTCTGTGAGGTGCTTACAAACCAGTGAGGAGATTAGTCACTGAATCCGTCAGTAGATACCCTAATCTAAGACCAAAATAACCCAAATAAAACCTTCCGGCAAGGAGAATTTATAAGGTTTGCCCTGATTCATTTTTTAAAGATGAAGAACGTATATTATTTAAGGGTGTCAACAAGTCAGATTAGATTGACCGAAGTATTTCTTTTAAAGACGATAATAGGCTAGATCAGGATAGGCTAATAGCTTCTACGAGCTCGATTAGGTTCGAACAACTAGAAGCTAAAGCCAACTTGACCTAGAACAAATTTTATTTTTAAATAAAAAATAATGTTATTTTTCTCCTTGTTTAGCTAAATAGTCTGAGTTTAAATTTGGCCTGACATCCAATTTTTTTAAAAGATCATACCTAAGAGTCGGCCTGAAGTTTGATTAAATCAAACCTGACTTGCTTATTTTGAGTTAAGTTAGGTCGGGTCAGGTTGACCCCTAATTTGATAATATTTTTTTGATGTATGCATTAAGAAAAATTTAAAGGTTACATAATAACATTTTAATTAATGTATTGGTAATAATAAATTTTAAAATTATCACACATTAAAATGAAATAGAATACAATAAAATTTAGATAAAAGAAGTAAATAACCTATTTTCAACAAAGTGAACCCTTTTATTTTAAATTATAAAATTTAAATTTATAACCAATCACTAATGGAATAAAAAATTAATCTTCAGATTGTTTAATAAATGAATTAATCTTGAACATAATATAATTGGTCTATTTGATTAATAAACTATTCCTTATATATTTATTTTAAGGCAATATCGTTTTATAATAATTTAAACTTTAGTCTAATGTCTCAGCAAGTCTACTCAATGATGAAATTAGTTTATGTCGAACTTGAGTATATTTTTACAAAATGAACTCAATCAATATGATCAAAATGGACCCAAAACTTTAGATTCATTAAATCGAGCATACTAAACACAAATACTAAAATTCAAAAACATTAGTCTATTACAAAACAAGAAGAGTAGTGGTCCTAAATCCTAATCCAATAAGGTTTTGTTGACCAAACAGTCCTGAGCCGGTGAGCCCCAAACCCATGGAATTATCAGCAAATGGATGCTCTTGACAGAATGTCTCACAACAAAACCAACTTCAGACATCAGCCTTCTTAACTTAAAAGAGAATCCAAGACATATGGGGCTATAAGCCTATAAATAGATGTTTCCTAGTACTTACTAACCTTGCGATAACTAACGAGGAGCATCAGCCTGTTGTAGGCCCAAAAATTTCTAGATCGTCCTTTTTTTGGGTTCAAGACCTTACTGTAATGCTTCTTAAATAAGAATGTCCCATGTATACATTCAAACTCGAAACCTTAAATTTCGAGTCTAGTTAGTGCAATGCTTCAAAATTAGGTATCCCCTTCTTTTTCTTTTGGTTGGGAAACGGAGAACCCTCAATCGCTATTTTTTAGATGTATACTAAGTAAACTTTCGGATTAACACAATAGTCTGTAAATCACGTCAACTAGGTACTTTGCACTAGGCAAGCTCTATACAATAGGCTCGATCGAGAGAGTGTACGTAGGGGAATTCGAACACAGGACCTTTTGGTCTCATACTTCCAACTCGACCACTCCCTAGGAGGCAAATGTCCATGTATACATTCAAACTCAAAACCTTATTTTTGGAGTCTAAATTTAAAATGTTTTTGTATATTCGAACTCGATTTTATTTAAATTTTAAAAGTATTTTTTAAAAATTAAGATATGATTTTGGATTGAATTTTAATTTTCTTAATTTAATTAATTCAATTCAATTTAAATAAACTCAAACTAGTTATTGAAAATGTATATTTGAAATTGATTATATCATAAAAATATGTTATATAGGATTTGAATTTTCTCAATTCTTTTTAAATTTAATCTTAACTTTAAATAGAATAAATTTAAGTTATCTTGTAACTAAATAATTTTTTACCTTTACATAATATTATATATTTTCTTAAGATTGAACATGATAATTATTACTTTTCTTATTTGCATTGAATGAAAATTTAAAATACGTATTAAATTTAATAATTATGTGTTATGACTAAATTAAGCCTCTGTTGGTTGAGCTTATATTAGTGGAGCTTTTTTCTGTAGATCTTTTTTTAGAAGAACTTTTCTAAAAAGCCAGTTGACTGTTTATCTGTCATTTAAAAAAAAGTTTCATACAATAAATTATTTGACAACATAAAAATAAAAGGCACTTTTAATTTTAACTAATTTTTATTTTGTAATGAAAATTATTTAAAATATATTAAAGAATATGTAAAGCATCATATATTAATTATTATATAATTTTAAACTATATGAAACATAAATGAAAATATATCTAACCAAATATTTTATGTAGATTATAAAATAAGTAAACTAATATAAAAAATAAATATTAAACATATAAAAAGTCAAATAATATGATATAAATTCCAAAATAAATATCCAAGTTAAATACATAATAAATGGAAAGATGAGTTTGTGGGTACTGTGAGAATTATGCGTAAAACATAAGGACTAAAGAGACTAAAAATAGGCTCATTAATTAATCTGAAAAATCTACCTGAAAATTACTTTTTTGAGAAGCTCCAAATTTAAACTTTTTAAAAAACTATATTTCGACTGTAAAAAAAGTCATATCTATTAAATAAGTAATTTTTTATTTTGCAGTCAAACATGCATTTTTCTTTAAAAAGGCTTTTGTAGTGAAAAATAGTACTTATTAACTTCTAAAAAGTTCATCCAAGGGTGCTAATTAAAAATCAGAAACTCAAAATCAAGTTATAATTTTTGCTGAAGTCCCTCTTTCCTTTAGCTATCTTAGAAATTTATGATACTATTTAGGGAACTCATAGTATTATTGGTCATTCCGATCATTTCATCCAAACTATAAAGCACGGAGCTTGAAATGATATGCTTTATAGTTCATTTATACCGTGGAGAGGAGTGACATCCTCATTCATATGTTCTCATATCCATTTTCACATCATGTTTCTCAGACATGATTTGAGAAACACGATTATGTGACAACTGTCTCTGTTACACGTTCTGTGGTGAGACGGATCACGGACCAGCCAATTGTATTCGTCGTCAAGCGAAGGCTAGTCATGTTGCTTGCTTTAATCAGTGACAAGGACACGCGATGATTGGGATTTGAGAGGGACGGAGAGAGAGAGAGTACAGTTTTGAATTCGTGACTCAGATTCTAGAGAGAAGAAAGGCTTCTTACTTCTCCACTCACAATCCACTAGTGTATAATTTTATCATTTACGAACAAAAGTAGCATAAAATATTGCATGGTTCTCATTTTTACTAATTTACCTTGACATGGAAAAGGGTAATTTTTGCTTTTTCAAAAATTTTAAAATAAAATAAATACAGGGCAAAGTAAAAAAAACCCATATTTGAACTCTTTTTATTCTTTACCAGAAGAGTGAGCCTTAAAAAAAATAAAGCAAAATAGAGACAGGTCAAGAATAAGCCTAAGATAGATACCCTACTTATCCCTGTATAGGGTCGAGACCTAAATACAATGCTCTAACCTCTAAGCTAAGCAGGTCGGCATCTTGCTTTTCTATGCTCTATAGGCTAAAAAATTAATAATTCTAATCAAAATTTAAGAATTAAATTGAATTATCGTATTAGCAAATTTATTTAATCCATGTAAGAAGTCTATTTTAAGCGAATCTTATTATTATTTTTATTGAATTAGGAAAATATCGCATCTTTTATTTTAATATTGGTATTTTTTAAAGCGAGAGTAAAATAAATCATTTTTTAATTATAATTTTTATTGTTATACCTCAAACTTGTAATTTTTAGATTGATAAATACATTAAAAAAATTTACTTTACCAAATACCAATTGAAGTATCCCCTAAGAGTTAACTTCTTATCTTATAAAACATTGTAATTTTAATGACACCACAAAGACTCATTCAACCTTAATTTGGTTATTGAATCACTCTTTCTCTCTTATTCAGAACATCTATCTTTGAAATAACATAATTTATAACTTAAAATTGAAAAACTATAATAAAAATTGAATAAAGTAAAAAAAATGAACATTTTTTAATTTTAAGAATTTGGAAATTCATAAATAATTACTTAAATCAAATTTATTATTTAATGTTAAAATATCTACTCACAAACTAAAAAAAAGATTTTAAAAAGTGAGTTTGTCTTTTAGTTTATAAATTATTATAAGGTCACTCTTCAGACTTCAGAGGCCATTGAGAGACGTTTGGCCAGCTAGAAAGTATACCAACTTTCTCATTTCCTTTCCTGCTGTTCTGCTACCATTATTATAATTGAATTATGGTCAACAATATCTTCTCGTTTCTGTCTTGAAATCTCAACTTCTCTTCTTCTTCGTTTTATTTTATTCTTCTCCTTCCTCTTCTCTTCCATGGAAGATCAAAGCCTAACTTCACCACCACCACAATCACCATCATCACTCAAAACATACAAACTAACAGCCTCATCAATCTCCTATCTCAAATCTTCTGCCGTTTCAAACAACTTTGCTTCCATTTTCGCATTTAAACCCTGCACAACACCTCCACCAATCTATATCCTAAAGGACGTTTCCCTCACAGCCTATCCATCTCAAATTCTCGCCATTGTTGGTCCAAGTGGAGCTGGAAAATCTACACTTCTGGACATTTTAGCAGCTAGAACTTCACCAACCAGTGGCTCAGTACTCCTCAACTCTTCCCCTATCAACCCTTCTTCATATCGCAAACTCTCAGCTTATGTCCCACAATACGATGCATGCTTGGAGTTGCTCACTGTGTCTGAAACTTTCACGTTCGCTGCTCGCCTTCTCAACCCCAAATCAACCCAAGTTGCCTCCATCGTGAACTCTCTTCTCAATGAGCTTAGGTTGACACATTTGGCTAATGCTCGGCTAGGTTATGGTCTATCGGGTGGTGAAAGAAGAAGGGTTTCTATAGGGTTAAGCCTACTTCATGACCCTGCGGTCTTGCTTCTCGATGAACCCACCTCGGGTCTCGACAGTAAATCAGCTCTTAATGTGATGCAGACCCTCAAGTCTATTGCTACTTCTCGTCAACGAACTGTGGTTTTGTCCATTCACCAACCCAGCTTCAAGATCCTTTCAACTATTGATTCGATACTCTTGCTGTCCAAAGGAACTGTGCTTCACCATGGTAGTCTCTCTTCACTGCAATCTTCTCTACTTTCTAATGGTTTCACTGTTCCTCCACAGCTCAATCCACTTGAATACGCCATGGAAATTCTTAACCAGTTACAGGAGAACAAGTTAACTGCACCACCGAGTCTTCCTCCAATGGATAATATAACATCTCCATCATATAACAAAGTAAGAACTACGAGGTATAGAAGCTCGAGAGTTGAAGAGATCATTGTACTCTATAACAGATTCTGGAAGATCATTTACAGAACAAAACAGCTCTTGTTGACAAATACCATTGAAGCTCTTGTTGTGGGACTTGTTTTAGGTACCATTTACATCAACATTGGATATGACAAGGAAGGTATCGACAAAAGGTTTGGTCTTTTCGCGTTCACTCTCACTTTCCTTCTATCTTCTACCACTGAAACACTTCCAATCTTCATCAACGAAAGGCCAATCCTTCTAAGAGAGACCTCTAGTGGGGTTTATAGACTTTCATCTTATCTCATGGCAAATACTCTCGTCTTCTTGCCATACTTGCTTACCATCGCTATTATATACTCAATGTCAGTCTATTTCCTAGTAGGTCTTTGCACTTCATGGCAAGCTTTCTCTTACTTTGTTTTGGTCATATGGGTCATTGTTTTGATGGCTAACTCATTCGTTCTCTTCCTGAGCTCTCTTGCCCCAAATTACATAGCTGGGACTTCACTCGTGACCATACTGCTTGGGAGTTTTTTTCTCTTCTCTGGCTATTTTATTTCACAGGATCGAATGCCCAAGTACTGGCTTTTCATGCACTTTTTTTCCATGTACAAGTACGCCCTTGATGCTCTTCTTATTAACGAATACTCCTGCCTTGAAACCAAGTGTTTGATGTGGTATGAAGAGACCAAAACGTGCATGGTGACTGGAGGCGATGTGTTGCAGAAAAGAGGGCTTAATGAGAGGCAGAGATGGACAAACATGTATGTTTTGATGGGATTCTTTGTGTTCTATCGTGTGCTTTGCTTGTTGGCCTTGATCAGGAGGGTTTCAAGATCAAAACTTTGAGTCATCTAAAGCTTTTTCTTGAGAAGAAATAAACTTTCAACTTCGGTTTCATGCATCTGACTTTTCTTTACTGTTATTTTGATGAATTCTATATATCTTTAGTCTAGTCTAGTAAGTGATTTTACGTCAAACACCAATTCAGATAAAAATGAACTAGAAGAAGCATTGAGCTCTTACATTCATAATTTCATTTTTAATTTAAGAATTGAACTTAATCAGAAAATAGCTAGTTCACTTTTTTATAACGTTATTTCTTATCAACATCTAATTTATATCACAATTTTTTTATAAGAAATTATTTACAAATTTCAAATTAAAATTAAAAATTTAAAGATTATAACTTTTAAAAATAAAAAATTTATTAAATACTATAAATTATAGATTTAACTTAACTTTACTCAGTTTAAAGTCAAATAAATTAGGTTATATTTAATTACATTTTAAAATATGTTTAAATTAAAATCAACCTAAATTTCAACTCTAACAATTTGACCACTCTTTTTAAAATAGTATTTTGTTTCTATGTTTTAAAATAACATCATTTTATTTTTTAAATTCACGAAACTCACCGATTTAAGCAATTTTGAACTATAAAATTTGATCGGGAACAAATTTTGAGTTGCTAACTAGACTCGATTTGAACCATTATCATCATCATCATACACTTAGTTTGAAGTCTCGCAATAAAGTGGGGTCTGAAGAGATATGGTAGTACGTAGCTTTATTCTTATATAATAGAGAGGTTATTTCCGATAGATCCACATATAAATATGACAATAAAAGAGTGATGCAAATTAAAGAGTAAATAAATAAAACTGACGTGTTAAATAATTAAATAAAATGTAAAATATAACCACAGATATAACTAATGATGTTCATGTCTGAACCATTACCATATCGACTAAATACCAATCTTTAGGTAGAACATTGCATAAAACTTACAACCTGGATCGAGGAGAATGATTGTTCACGGGCCGTCTCTTATAAATGCTGATGATCAAAAACAGGAATCATTTGGGGAAAAATCCAAATTCCAGGGTCTAATAGTTCAGTATACTTTCTTTCCTTTCATTATAATTAATTATAAGCTCTTGTCCGTTCTTTTTGTCCGAGCCTGTGGTTGTTCACGGGATTCACTCTTCTTGTCGCTCGTGAACTGACTCGGGCGTTGTCTAATATGAGCTCAAAGTCTACAAAGTCATCGAGCTTCAGAGTTTCTGCTTGCTAGTTTGCATTGAAATAATAACTAATAATTATAAAATTAAATTGATTTATTTCATTTAATTATAAAATTTTTGAATTAATAACTTTCGGTTGAATTTTTAAATTTTAATTTAACTTATTTTAATAACTTCTATTGCTAAAAGTTAATTAATTAATCTATTTTATAAATTAACAAATATTTATAATTAAAGTAAATTAATTAATATTTTTTAATAATCTCAATTTTAATTAAATTTTAATTTCTTTTATAGATAAGAACGCTCTCTTTCAATTGTATTTTAAAATTTTTAATTTTATTCAATTTTTATAACAGCTTAATACTAACTGAAAATTTAAAATTTAAACACTTTATCTTATCGATTTAACTTGCGACATGCTCATGCAAGATTCGGAGCCTTTTGCGGATGCCATCGCCAATGCGTCAATTCCTCAAGACCTCGTTCAAGTCTGTAATCTACACCCAATAAAGATGCTCAGTTTCATTCTCATTTCTTTTTATTTAATATATGAGGAGATCGGTGTTTATGAGGAACTGAGAGGTCTTGTAAGAGACCGATATTTTTTATTTCAATTCTTTGATAATGATGTTGTATTATGTTGATCTAATTGACTTCTAGATTTGTCCTATGTAGTTTTCAATTTTCCAGATCTCGAAGTTTTGGTTTGGGAATTTATGGGTTTCTTTGGATTTTATTTTTCCTTTCATTTCAAACTGTTTCTTTGATCGTAAGTCATTGGTTGGGTCATTTAGGGTTCAAACCTTCTCGGGGTTTCTTTTGATTGCTGATTTTTCTATGGTTTAATAACTAGATTTGGTTTTTACATGTGAGGTTGGGTTAGAAATGAAATGTTATGAAAATAATATGCTCCCTCGTAAAGCTCCCTTGTAACCTTAAAGATATTCAAGTCCTCAGGTTTTTTTTTTGCCTTTTAGGTACTTTTGTTTTTTGTAAATATGCTAATCGTATGTCTCTTCAGCTTAAACTAGTAAAGTTTCCTTCTTTTTGTTGTTATCGTTCACGAGTCTTGTTTGAAATCTCCTTTGATCTTCACATTTTCAAGATGCTACGTCTTCACTGGAATTTTCTGGTTTATGGATCTATTTTCCTGTCATTGTTTGTTGAAATCTGATTAAAAGTTTTTTTATTTACTTTTTAGTGTTTTCTCATATCATATGTGTGTATGATTTTAACTTTATGTGTTTGATTTTTGGATTTCTCTTTAATCCTGCTCTATGTAGCTCTCTTTCGTTTATTTCTTTGCATGGTTTTATTGCGATATTATATAAGTGTTCGATGGAAAAATACCTCATGTCATGCTGTGAAAATTTTATTTTGTTGGCGCCATTGTGCTTCCATCACTGAACCCACTATCATTCACTGCTAGTGGGTTTCTCACGATCATCAACCTAGGTATGTGTTTAACCCATTCTCCAGCTGCTCTTTATTTGTGGTCCTTTATGTGGAAATAAGCCCCCGTTATTATTATTATCCTTTTATTGAGTTTCTTATTAGTAGTAGTTTTTTTATTATTACCCTTATATATTTATGGTAATTTTATTTACTTAAATGTTTTGCGTGCCATTTTTTACTCATTTCCTCTTTTAACCTACATCACAATTTTCCTGTCATATCTGCATGTGAATCTACTAGAAACAACTTATTTACTATATAGGGTTAAGGCTGCATAGCCCGCACGGGTTGCCTCAGCGGCAAACTACCAGGGTCAGTTGGAACAAGGTCCTAGGTTCGACTCTCGGTAACGACAGAAATGGACCGCTCTGGTAGAGGGCTGCTGAGGATCAGACCGTGGTTCAATCCCCCAGCGGTGGTCGGGCCTGCGACTGGGGGCCCTTAGGGTTGGGGATCAACCTTTTGGAACAAGGGTTAAGGCTGCATATTATCAAACCTCCTTAAACTCCGCTTCACTGCGAGACTTCGGACTGAGCGTGATGATGATGACAATTAAAACCACTAAAATCAATTTCAAGAAAAATCAAAGCTTAATCCAATTTCTTCGTTGGTTTCTTGTAAATTTATGTTTTGGCATAACTAATCGACTAAACGGAATTATAATAAAGTTTAGAAGTAGGACTTCTTTGATCAACTATGTTAAAAAAATGAAATCGCAATTGAATCTTTGTTAGGAGGGTGATTGAGAATGCTTGTTATGGATAATGTTACCTTATTATATAACTCAATTTTTAAATAATAAAAGAATTGAAACAGTATAATAATTTATTAATTATTTTAAATAAATTATTTGGTAAATTTAAATCTGACCCAATTTACACGTAACTCAAAAATTGTGATTGTGAGTTTTATATGATGGGCCACAAGTATTGGTTGAACATGACCCAATCAAGTGATGGTTTGTTCAGGCATGCTACTATCCTTAATAGGCTTGCACACGGGCTCTTTGGATCCAATTATGATATTCTATGGTTTGCCAATCATATTAACATGTTATTGGCAATGGCTGGTTGGTTAGGAACTTCACAATCTTAACGGATCGGGCTTGAGTTCATATTCACTGCAAAAGATTTTAAGGTAAAAAATATGAAACTAGAAAAATAAAATTATTTTAAATTTATATTAAAAATAAAAAAAATATACACGATGTAAACTACGAACCATTTAATCAATTTAGTTGTTAAATTTAATTTAAATTAATTAAATTCAACTCAATTTTTAAGTAATTTTAAATTTTAAAATAATATTAAAATTAATTAAATTATAAAAGAATTTAATATATTTTATTTAAACTTCACTTGGACCCTGACTTTTAGAACTACAAGGATTGCTTAAATTGTAAAGGTTTGTGTTAAGTGTTAGTCTTGTTAGAGTATCTCATATTGACTAAACATGAATATGTTAAAAAGTTTATAAATGGTAAGGGTTATCTATCCAAATGAAATTTGCTTCGAGCATTGGCTAGACAAGATGACAAAGCGTGGGTATGTATTGGTGATTTTAACGAGTTGCTAAGTCAAGAAGAGAAATGGGGAATTCATGATCATCCACATTATTTAATTCAGAATTTTAGAGATGTGTTATCAGATTGTGATTTGCATGACATCAGGTATACGGGTAGTTTGTTTACGTGGTATATGAAGAGAAACAGCCAGGTTGTTGCCAAGCAGCGGTTAGATCGCGCAGTTGGTAATGGTAGATGGTTTCTGCGGTTTCCGGAATGTTCAGTTCAATCTCTGGTGGCTCCAATTTCTGATCATGATCTGTTGCTATTGGATACAAGCCTAGACTCTCAACAAACGGTTTGTCGAAGGTTCCGTTTCGATAATGCATGGCTCCTTGATGCAAATTTGGAAGCAATAGTGGTGGCGGGTTGGAGGTGTGAGGGTAAGGTTGATCTTCTGCATAAGAAAGATAATTGTGTAGCAGAATTACAGCTATGGGGAAGACACAGAAATAAAGATCGAAATATGAAGCGAGCACTGGTACAGAAACTTTTACAGGAGAGTAGGGCTGGAACAGATGGAGGTGAATTGGATAGCCTACGGGTAGAATGGAATCTTTTGCTTGAGGAAGACGAGGAGAGGCGTAGACATCAAGCAAAATTATTTTGGGCTCAATATGAGGATATGAATTCCAAATATTTCCATGCACACATTAAGGGGAGGCAGAAAAATAATTTAATACCAGGGTTGAAGAATGCTACTAGGGGGTGGTGTAGAGACCGGGATGGTATGCATGGCTTAGTTTTTGCGTATTTCCAGGAATTATTTCAAACAAGTGGTAATCGTCATAGTACCGTTACGCAGTTAATACAAGGCAGGGTGAGTGAGGAGGATAATGGGATGCTCTTAGAACCATTTACAAAAGAAGAATTCCGAGAGGCCGTTTTCCATATACACCCGAATAAGACGCCAGGACTAGATGGTCTTAACCCGGGTTTCTTTCAAAGGTTTTGGCACATTCTGGGAGATGATGTAGTGGCGGGTTGCTGTTCTTGGTTTGAACGAGGTTTGTTTCCTTTAACTCTTACTGATACGCTTGTGGTCTTAATTCTTAAGATTCACCGTCCTAAATGGGTGAAAGACTATAGGCCTATTGCTCTATGTAATGTTTTGTATTGGATTATAGCTAAAGTGCTTGCTAATAGGCTTAAAAAGGTTCTCCCACATGTTATTTCCCTTAGTCAATCGGCTTTTGTTTCGGGAAGGTTAATAACATACAATATATTGGTTGCCTTTGAAACTATTCATAGTATGGAGAATTTTACGTAGGGAAGTGTTGGGTCGGTGGCTCTGAAAATTGATATTAGCAAAGCCTATGATAGAGTGGAGTGGAGCTATCTCGAGCAGATGATGCGACAGTTGGGGTTTCATGATAAATGGGTCCATTGGTTAATGATGTGTGTTACCGGTGTCAGGTACTCTATACTGGTGAATGGTGAAACAGTGGGCTCTATTTCGCCTAGTCGGGGGCTTAGACAAGGGGACCCTCTGTCTCCATATTTATTTATACTGTGTGCTGAAGGTCTTTCTATGTTGTTTAATCGGGCGGAAAGGCAGGGTTTGATTTATGGGCATAAAGTGGGGTTTAGATGTCCTAGAGTTTCTCATCTTCTATTTGCAGATGACTCGATATTTTTCTTTAAAGCCACAGAACAAGAAACGAGAGAGGTGAAGCGCATTTTAGAGGAGTATGAAGGAGCCTCGGGTCAAGCGGTCAACTTCCAAAAATAAGGTATTTTCTATAGTCCTAAAGTCTCTCAGGATAGTAGAAATACTATTGGTAATATTCTCCATGTCAGATTACCACCCGAGGGAAGTAAGTATTTGGGTCTTCCATCACTTATTGGAAGAAATAAGAAACAGATTTTTCAGTTTCTAAAAGATAGGATGTAGAAGAAGGTAAATGCCTGGAAGAATAAGATGCTTTCTGGAGCAGGGAAGGAGACTCTGATAAAATTTATTGCTCGGGCCTTACCTGCTTATTGTATGAATGTGTTTCAATTGCCTTTATAGTTATGCGGTGAACTTCAGAAGATAATGAATAGCTATTGGTGGGGAAATTCGGGAGAGAGGGTGCTAAAGGTATTCATTGGTATGCATGGGACAAGATGTGTCAGCCCAAAAAGAATGGAGGTATGGGGTTTCGTGATTTGCACTGCTTTAATATAAGCATGCTTGGAAAGCAAGGGTGACACCTTTTACAAGGTCCTAACACTCTTCTATTTAGGATTCTCAAATCTAAATACTTCCCTCAAGGAAATTTTTGGACGCCGAGATTGGACATAATCCTAGCTACGCGTGGAGAAGTGTGTGGTTTGCTAAGGATGTTTTGAAGAAAAGAGTGAGCTAGAGAGTTGGTAATGGGGAGACAATTAGGGTAGGTGTGGACCCATGGATACCTAGAGATGGGGAGTTTTGGGTGGAGGATGGGACAATTTCTGTGAGTCCTACATTAACAGTGCGTGAGTTATTTAGGGGAGATGAGAGGGCGTGGGATGTGGAAAAGGTGACAGGCATGTTTAGTCGTAGAGATAGTAGGGATATCCTTGCAATTCCAATTCGGTGGGGAGAGTGTGAGGATAGTTGGGTTTGACATTTTGATAAAAAAGCGAGGTATACAGTGAAGTCTTGTTATTATGTAGCTTTGAAAACAGTGGGTAGAGGTGGTGAGGTAAAAGAGGGTGATTTTTGGGAAAAATTATGGCATATTGCTTCTTCTCCAAAAGTTAAAGTTTTCATGTGGAGAGCTCTAAAAGACATTCTACCTACTAAGGTAAAATAGCTCGTAGAGGAGTGCAAGTGGATGATAAATGCTACTGTGAGGAGGTGGAGGATGTTAATCATTGCTTGGTGGGATGTGAGAGGGCGAGAAAGGTGTGGGAGTTAGGTGATTTTTTTATTGCTAACCCAGCTCCTTCTTTTAAGGGGTTTTTCTTGCAGGTACTGAATGCGAACAATGGAGCACACATCTCAAAATTTACGACCATAGCATGGAAGATATAGGAGGGAAGAAACAACGGCTTATGGCAAGCTCAATTCCCTACAGCGATGGGCACTTGGCAACTTGCAATGGATCACCTACATCAATAGAATTTGGCGCAAGAACAAAAACGGCAGCAGCAGTTTTTGTCCTCCAACGACAATAGAGGCCCAGTAGCCAATCGTTTTATAGTTGCTGGGAGAAGACAAAGTGTAGCAGATAGCTTGGATGAATGGCATATTTTTGTCGACGGGGCAAGATTTCAGAGTATGGGAACATTGGGTTTTGGCTTTATCATTGAGAGCCTTGAATGCCTCTTTCAACATGCAATTTCTGGATTGTTTGATGGTCTCCACTCGGCGTCAGTGACGGAGGCCTTAGCGGTTCGACAAACTCTTATTTGGACGGTTAACAACATGCAACATGTAGGGAGTATCATTACTGATTCTCAACT
>JANIPN010000007.1:58112126-58128452 GCA_027478595.1 Erythroxylum anguifugum | reverse complement strand
ATACAAAGGAGACTCTATTGAAATTTTTAGAGGAGTGTTTGTATGAGTTTAGCCTAGAAACCAAGATTTCTTCTGTGTTTGTGGATAATTGTAAAACAAATGATGTAATAATGAACCTTCTACATGAGAAGCTTGACACCAATTCTCTTATATTAAATGAAAATTTTTTGCATATGCGATGTAGTGCTCATATATTAAACTTGATTGTCAAGGATGGTTTGGATTTCATGGGTGAAGGGTTAGAAAGAACTTGTGATTGTATTTTATTTTAGGCAACAACTCTTAAAAGGATAGAGAAGTTTGAGGATGCAACCAAGTTTTTGAAAGTTTAATCTTCTAAAAAGTTAATTCTTGATTGTAAGACAAGATGGCATTCTACTTATTTGATGTTTTAGACAACTTTGCCATACGAAGGTGTTTTCAAGAGGTTGGAACATTTGAATAATCGACTTAAGTTTACTTTGCCTAGTGATGAAGATTGGAAGTTGGCAAACATTATTTGTGACAAATTGAGAATATTTTACAAGGTAACATAGCTTTTTTCTGGTAGAAAAAACCCCACTGCGAACTTGTTCTTTCGACATGTTTGTGAAATTAAGTTAAAGTTATTTGAGTGGATGTTGTCTCACTGTGATATTGTTACAACTATGGCACTAAATATGGTCGAAAAGTATGATGAATATTGGTTTCATGTGAATGGAATGCTAACTATTGCTTCTGTTTTGGACCCAAGAAATAAGATAGATTGCGTTGAGTTCTATTTTAGTGACATTTATAGAAGTAAAGCTAATATTGAGATTGAGAGGGTGAAGAGCTTGCTTTATGAACTATTGTTAGAATATCAAGACAAATATGCTTTGGACATAAGGAACTCTACAATATGTCCTAATTTAGTTGTTTCATTGTCTTCATTTGAGGTTGCTCATCTTGGAAAACATCAAGCAAATTGTGGAGATAGCGATAATTTTTCCATGTATAAGAAATCAAAGAAAAGAATGGTAAACTTAAGATCTGAACTGGACCATTATTTGGAGGAAAGTACAATGCCTGAAAGTAACTATTTTGACATTTTGAGTAGGAAGCAAGAATTCAAGTATCCAATACTGAGGATGATTGCCCGAGATGTTTTATCAATACCTGTTTCTACAGTTGCTTCAGAAAGTGCATTTAGCATGGGTGGTAGGGTTCTTAGTCCACATCGCTCAAGACTTCATCCTAATATTGTTGAAGCATTGATGTGCTTGCAAAATTGGATGCTTGGAGATTATTCAAGTAATATATATTTCCTTATTAATATTTGCAACATTTGTATTTGAAACTTCTTACCTGTACAATTTTTATATTGAATCTTCGTTACAGATTCCGATTTACAAAGTTCATATACGATTGCTTCGATCTTTGATGATGCCGATGCAAGCGAAGAGGAACCGAGTGAAGTGATTGATTTGGTAATTCATTTTATTTCTTATCATTTATTCATTTTTACTTAAAATATTAAATTAACTTATAATTTGACTTTATTTGTTAACATATTTTGTTTTCTTATAGGACGATAATTATGCAAATGATATGGAGATAGAGTTTTGAATGTTGTGGAGTTCATGCAAAGACAATTTGAAGCTTTGGATATTTCAATCTTTGTTCCGGTTCTTGATTGTAAAAAATATATGTTGTCTTTGCACTAGACATTATGATTTTTATTATTTCAATTTTATAATTTTTTAAGACATACAAATCAAAATCTTGACTTATTATTATTAAATTAATTTTAATTTGGAGCATTCACAAAAATTTGCTCTTTATATTTTCTATTTAGAAGTTATATTTTTATATGCTTTACATCCTGATGGATATCCAAAAACCCGAACAATCCAATAGATTTGGATATAGGTAGCAAATTGTAAAAACCGATAAATATGGATATGGATATCGATTGAGTCATAAAAAATAGATATGGATATGAGTAGAGTAATACACAAACCGAACCCTACTCATTACCATTCCTAGCCTCTGCTGCTTCTGATCACTGCCCTCCCTTCCTGCTTCGCTTGTGTGCTCGCAATAGGAAATGGAATTGAAGATGTAAATATCTTGATTAAATCTCAACCGTCCATTAACTGGGGCCAAGTGGATCCATAAGGCGACCATGAATTGGATACAAGGGTGCAATTGGGTTATTGATAGATTTGGGCTTCTAGGGCCATACTAGGAAAATCATGGATTGCTTAAGGTAGATGTATGGTTTTAGGGCAACAAAAACCAAAATAAATATTTAATTTTCTTGTTTATAATAACTTTTTTGTTATAAATAAATATAGATTAATGTTAGATAACTTTGTAGATGTTAAAAATTCAAAATTTTTATAATTATTTAATTTTTATAAAATTTTCAAAATTCAATAAAAATAATCGGACGAATAAATTTATTTTTCAATCTTTTTTCAAAATAATCTCAGAATGTACACCAATTAATAATTATTGAATTGCATATTCTAAATAAATAACTTACCGAACTAAATGATAAACTCGTATATAAAATTATTAAGCCTCAACTTGTTACTTCGAACACTTAAGTAAATTAAACGGGTCCTACAATTAAGAAACTATCCATGAACAATTAAGTAAATTAAACGAGTGCCTACAATTAAGCAACTATCCATGCTTATTTTGACTGGCATCATAGTTTTAACTAGGAGAGATGGCATTGTTCTTGATCTAGCTCAAATTTGCCCAAAAATTAAGGAATTAGATCTCTTATTTCGATTACGATGTCCTTATCATGTTCTATTAAATCTTATCCACATATATATAAACTCTTCGTAAATATATAAATGAAATTTAATAAAACAGGGTTAGAATAGAGAAGCTGATACAAAGAATTTAATGTGAAAATTTAGTGCCCAACTTGGTATAGTCTAAAATTCGAAAATTTAAAAAAAATCCAACCTGGTTTAAAGTTTAGTCAACTTAGGCAAATCTGACTTTGGATCATGTCAACTAGGACTGGGCCGGACCAATGCCATGTCAATTTAGCTTCCAAATATTTCATGATTTTGTTTAATCGTTCTTTATGGATCAAGATACAATCATTAAAATCTCATCAGGAACCAAAAGCTATTCAATTACGTGGGCAGAGCTACTGTTAAAGGAGTCGTCAAGGTACAGCTAAACATCAAAGAGTATTGCACTATCAGAATCATATTTCTAGCAACCAACTGCATAAAAGCCATATAATTTCTTTAACTATAACAGAAATTTTATCTTCGGGGTCTTACTAGAAATTGCTGTCTTCATAACATAAATGGCTTCCATTGTTTTCAGACTGCTTCGAGTTGCATCTTCCCGCACCGCAGTGTCCCGTGACCGAGAACATCAAATGCAGAGAGGAATGAAGGCGATGAAGGATGCACTCTTTAAGTAATGCTTATGCTTCTTGGCTAATAACATGGTATAGAATGTAGACACTAAATAATTACCTCCATCTTAGTAACATGAGCACTACAAATAGGGTGGCAACACCATATTAATACATTTTCTTCCTTTCAGTTGCTAGGCCAACATTTCGGTGGGCACAGAGTAACTAATATACAGTTCGGTCTTCGGCTCATTCAAGAATGTCCGATCAGCCTCTCCTGAATTATTTCCCCAAGCTTTACGTATATAGCTTGCTGCTCTTCCAATGTTAGATTTGTCAATATCTGCAAAACCAACCATCGATCACAGGTACGATGGTTAGATAATCCACGACGGAAATACACAAAAAGATATTTGCAACTGCAGGGTTTACCTGTTCCAAAACCATTTCAACCGAGAGGCTTTGGGGCACGACAAATGATTGATGATAAATATAAGCAAACACAGCCATAACCATCTACATTAATGAAATATATGTCAGAATGGAATTCATGCGTTGGATAAACTTAATACCATAGAAAGGCTGCATTCAGTATCAGATAAAGCCATTAGTAGTATGCAGGACATAGCTTTTTAACTGTTTTCCCATCCGAATATTGCAATGATTAGAATGTTATGCGATGTCAAGAAACAAAATAAAAAAGATGGTCTCCAAGCTTATATTTTGTGAAAGGTTGGGTTATGACCAGACAAAAGTTCAAACAACACATTTCCCAAAAAAAAAGGGAGTCAAACATGGCACAATACTACCGGTGTACATGCTGTAGAATTTTAGATTTCAACATCTGCCTATGCAATTTTAGATCGCAATGCACCAATTATCGCGTTATCCAGATTTGTAACATGCAACCAAACCTTGACTTTCAAGTTCTCTTCACCAATGACATACAAGGTATATAATACAACAGCAGACTATGCTGCTTTATGTATAAAATCAATGGCAATTACTGAATTGAGAAAAGCAGGCAGAATAAGCTAAGTGTGCCAAAGAAGGAAACAAGGCAAAAATATAACAAGATTTTGGCACAAAGAAAACAAAGAATAATGTTCAACTGCAATATTCAATAAGGACGGAAGTGAGACTAAAATAGAAGCTCTAACATCATCATAATCAGAATATCACCAGCATAACACTTTTCAGTATATCTCACCTGGCAATCCATTCTATCTGTGATTCCACCATGACCGGGAATGCTATCACCAAAATCCTGTAAAACATGGAGGGAAATGAAATTAGCAGACAGTATCATCATCTAGGGCTTGCAGAATATGCCATGCATGTCAACTACTTTACCAGTGTATCTAGTGAAAACTAAAACTGTCATGTACCTTAATTTTAAAAGCTCTTTTAAAACCACTTGCAAAAAATCCACCAAAAGGCGCTATTATGGATGCAAACAATCCAAGCCAGATGGCATGCCATTGAACTGGTAGAATTGAGATTTCCTTCCAAGGAAACTGTTAAGAATGATAAAAGGCACTAGAAGTTCAATTACAGAAAAAAGATCTCAGAACATAGTACATAAAAAATAAAGGAAAAAATTCAGAAAGAGAAAGCGGGAGAAAAAGAGAACAATTTCAAGCTCATAAACAACTTACCCGTTGAGAAATCCACCTAGGTAGTGTCCAATACTCTGGTTTAAACAAAGGCCCAGGATCACATTGAAGCCAACCAGTGGATAAGTCCTGCATACAAGAAATTTCTTTCACAATTTGCGTACTATGATTTGCTGTCATGAGACAGAATGATCAAACAGAATTAATACCTTTCTTGGACATGTCAGCCATTGAAAACGACCCATGAGGTTTGCGAGCTACATAAGCAAGCAGAAAACCCATTAAATCAATTATTGCCAAATCCATTTGAGGCACTCCATGCTCAATTGGAAATTAGATGACGTTAGAAATCATAACATTCAAAGCATGATAACTGAGAGATATTATACGAAAAGGAATCCTAAAACTGCAATTCCAAACAATTACTGGCCAGACATAAGTAGTAAATAATACCATCTAAGTCAGAAAACTCAGTTGTTGCATGACATGAAAAAAGTGGCAGTTTTTTCAAAACAAATGAATCTGTTTAACTTGAAGAGTTGTAAAATCAAAGATCCCTCTACAGAAAACAATGACAAACCAAAAACAGAGAGAACGTGATGGTTTCTAAGATTAATATTCATCACTACCATAATGGTTCACGTCTCCTAACAGCCATTTGGGAAAACCAAAAGATAGATACAGAAGCAATACTCTACTAAAGACAATATATCGCTGAAACTAGTTCTCAATGCATAGCAGATTCTTGTAGCTATGTTTGGACAAGGAACAAAATCTATGCTCACCACAAATGCAGAGATTATAGTTGTGACAGATGCTCCAATGAATCCCTCCCAAGTTTTCTTTGGAGATATCTTGATCAAAGGAGTTCTTCCAAAGAAGAAACCGCAAATATAGGCAAAAATGTCATTGATGACAATTAGTGATGCTGGGAAAAGAAACCTATAATTGTAAAATTAGCACCAGAACATTTCATCCATCAGTAAGCAAGTGAAAGACTACAAAGTCTGATCGCATGGAATATAATAACAAATAGAAGCTGCAAGATAAGGAATGCAGGATACATGGAGTCGATACTGATTTCTAGATCCACAAGAGTAGAGATTCTTTTAATTATCATTAGTGATAAATATATCTGCAAACAAAAGGTCGGTAATTATGGCAAATTGTATTTGGTAGAAAAACATAAAAGAAACAGGAATGCTTCTAAGCAATTCCCAAAGAAAACCATTTTACCAAGGTCAATACACAATTATGGAAAAACAAAAAAATCAAGATCCACTAAAAATGTTGTTCCACTAGAAAATTGCATTTTTAAGGATCTGTATGGCCTCTGTGATTTGCAAAAGATGATCCCTATTAGCAAGAATTAACTCTGTTATGAAGAGATGAAGGAACCCGCACCCTCATCATCTTGCTGATCCACAAATTCAAGGAGACTGTACAGTTCACCAATACAGCTTCTGACTCCCCAATTAACTGGTGCATAATTTCAACTTTCAGTTGCCAACTAATCTAGTAATAAATTCTCGAAACAAGCAGCCTTAGGTATCTAATTGTTAGATTCTATGTAACTTTTGCTCTTTACCTCAAATATTAGAATATAGACCCTCAGAGAATGATAAATTTCTTTTTATTCAACTCCAAATAATAATTTCATATTGAGTTATTCAAAAATACTTCCATTTGTTGGTAATATATTATTCAAAACAAGCATGGAGAAATTAAAGAGATAGCAATAGCTGGGATTACAACCTGCATGCCAGCAAAACAATTGGGAAGTCTTCCGTCTAACAGAGTATCGAGTTACTCCTTCCAGGGGTCATAAAATGGAAAATAAAATCATTTAACATGTCACAATCAAAATACAAATAGAAAAGATAAAAAGAACGTAGTGTTCCAACAGTCTAAATACATCTTTAACACCTTTATTAAAGACAAGAAGAATTGCACTCAATCTTGCATAAGAATAAGAAATTGAAAAAGAATGGAGAACATTGAGCTACCAGAAAATTCCTTCAAAAAAGTTGGCTACAGCGAAAGAGGACTGTGTGAACACCACAATAAGAATCATGTGTGTCCATGCATACTGGCCAAATTGATACTTGTACATCTTCTTCTTTAAGGTAAGAATGAACCACATAAAACCTAAGCAAATTTCACAAGCATAATAAGAAAACACAAGGAAAACAATAAATAAATCCATTCTACAGCTGACACTTCAAATTTCAGTTTAATATATATATTTGTCATAAACTCATAATGTATAAAACATACCTGCAATGTAAAATGAATAACAGATAACCATATGATACTTGATTAGGCTGCTCACAAGTCGATAGAGGACCTTGTCTGGAGTCATAGTGTTGACAAGACGTTGACTGAGAATACGTCCATACACAAATAGCATTGCAGTGAAGAAAAAGTGCCTGAAAAAAATGAATAAATGGATAAATTTGAAAAGAGGCATAATGTTTCAGACAATAGACTGATCAAAGACTAAAATCCAATTCTGATTAAAGAAGAATTAGGAAAAACAACATGACAGTTGAGGCTATTTTTGCCACCAAAGACTAAAATTCAGTTTGTGATGAAAGAAGAATAAAGAAAAGACAGCATAAAAGTTCAGACAAGTTTTGACACAAGAAACAAATGTTATACAATTACCAATTCAACAGTCTAAATCCTGGGAGATGCCTATCCTCATGCGCTCTCCTAAGGAGATTGAATAATTCTCTTGCCATGAATATCTGAATGACAACAACCATGGCCATGATGTACAAGTGACCCATGTACACAACAAAGGCAAAGCCTCCAATCATCCACAGGGTTGAATGCGCACGAATCCACATTGACTTGTATTTATTTCGATCATCAACCAGTAAATGGCCTCCATTTTCTTTGTTAGCGTCAGGAAGAGCCTACCAACCAAAAGCACATTGATAACAAAATGAAATAAAGTACTATACTCAAGCAAGTTAATAAACATGAAAAGTTTCTATTGACACTTCTTGATAGAGTTAGAAGGCCATTAGTATACAGTAGGCGTAAGGAGAAGTTGGAGAATCCTAGCACGTGAGTTAGTTACAAATAAGGGACAGGTGTCACCTAATAATTGGGGTAGGATGGGATATATAAGGAGGGGAATGACATGTAAGGAGGTATGCATGAATTTCTGGACTGTGAGTTTGTTTGGGAGGTACAGCCCCTCATATTGGCTGATTTGTATTTCAGTTGTATTGGCTTACTTCAACTGTATATCAATACATCATACTGAATCGATGAGATTGTTTGATCTATTTGATTCATTTATTCCAATAATACAGTAATACTTGGGTGAGTTCTATCAATTGGTATCAGAGCACATTCTTGGTGCGATTAGATTGAATTTGTTTCAGTAGTGGATGGTAGTGACTAGAAGAATGGAGAAAATTGACTTGATAGAGAGGACTGTAGCAAACCTAGCTGAGCTGTTGGAGAGGAATGATGAGAAGATACGCCGACTGGAAGAATCATTGCTGGAAATGGTGCAACATATCAAACGAAAAGGAGCAGAGTCCTCCAAGGGAAAATCGGTAGTGGAGATTGCTGAGGAAACCGAAGGAAATGGAGTGGGTGAGTTGGCAGAAACAAGGCAGGGAAGTAATACGAAATTTGAGGGGGTTAGGAGGTTTGAAGCGAGAGAGGAAGGGAGAGTTTATGAGGAGAGAGGAAGAAGGTTAGAGATTCCGATTTTCTGTGGAGAGGACGCATATGGCTGGTTGAATAGAATAGAAAGATATTTTCAGCTTAATGGGGTTGTCCAACAGGTGGGAGGCGCGAAACGCAGCAGCTGATTGGAAGGAGTTTAAATCAGCTATTTAAGCGTTTTCAACCAACGTTAGCTAAGAACCCATACGAGCTTCTGTTTGGACTGCAACAATCTTCGAGGGTGATGGAGTACCGAGTAAACTTTGAGTTGTTAACCGGGCCATTGCGACACATTGATGAAGAAATTCTCACTGGTTTTTTTTTTAATGGATTAAAGATGGAAATCAGGGATGAACTTAAGCTGCACCATGCTAGGTCTTTGAGCGAGGTGATGGACATGGCACTACTGGTGGAGGAGAGGAATTTAATTGTGAAGCAAGGCAGTGCGAGTCCCATGCTGCGATAGATCCTCAACAAGCCAGCTCAGTTCCACCGATCCACCACAGTGGACTTCCGACCCAGACCCCCAGCAGCAATGGAGACGAAAGGGAGTGCGGCAGCTCCAAACCCAACCCGACCCGACCCTAAAGAGACAAGACTGGAGGAGCTAGGAGATACAATTTCCGACAACTCCCACCCGAAATGCTTAAGGAGAGGTTTGAGAAGGGGTTGTGTTTTTATTGCGATGAAAGATTCAGCCCCAATCACGTTTGTAAAAACAAACACTTTCGGGTATATATTGTGGAGGATGAAGGAGAGAATGAGCCACTGGAGGACATGTTTATGGATGCAGAAGGTGACGACCGTGAAGGTAAACCATTGCAGTTGAATATGATGAGTGTGATGGGGTTAACTACGAAGAGATCATTTAAAGTATGGGGGAATTTGAAGGGAAGAAAGGTGGTAATATTAGTGGATTGTGGGGCCTCTAATAACTTTATTTCAAAGTCATTAGTGGAGGAGCTGTCCCTACATGTTAGACACTCCAGCATTCTTAGTATAGGTGGGAGATGGACATAAAATTAGAGAAAAAAGGGTTTGTGAAAAGCTACAAGTGGAGACACGAGGGGTAAATATAAAAGGGAACTTCTTTTTGTTTGCTTTGGGAGTAGTAGACGTTGTGTTGGGGTTGGATTGGCTTGAAGGATTGGGTGATATACAAGCTAATTTTAAGGAGTTAACGTTGAAATGGAGGGAAGGAGATAAACGGTTCAGTTTGAAGGGAGAACGAGCATTGATGAAGTGGGTGTAATACGACACCTTCAACACATTAGGAGTCTTATTACAATTAGAAGTCTATCTTTTATTACGATTAAGAATCTTATCTTTTATTACGATTAGGAGTCTATCTTTTATTGTGATTAGGAGTCTTATCTTTTATTGTGATTAGAAGTCAATCTTTTATTGTGATTAGAAGTCTTATCTTTTATTACGATTAGGAGTCTATCTTTTATTGCAATTAGGAGTCTGGCATTATAAATACTTGATAGTTAGAGCAAGTAGGTAAGTTTTGAGAAAATTAATTCCTTTGTTTTGGAGTTTAGTCCTCTCCATACGGACTACTTGGGAGTTTAAGATTCTTGCTCTCAAATTTATCAATAAAGTTTTATTATTTAGTTACTTCTATTTTCCTTCCTTTCTGGTTCCTATCAGGGTGGCTACATTAAAATCACTTTACAAATCAGTGGGAGAAGGAGGAGAAGGTTATCTAGTAAGTGTGAAAAAAATGGAACCGCAAGAGACAGCCGTGAAGGGGACAGTGCAACCCCAGAAATTGTTAGCCGAATTTACTGATGTGTTATCCCCACCCACAGGGCTGCCTCCTTAAAGGAGTCACGACCATGCAATCACTATAAAACCAGGAGCTGAAATACCAACAGTAAGGCCCTATAGATATCCCCATTATCAGAAAAATGAAATAGAAAAGATAGTGGGAGAATTACTTGCTGTTGGAGTTATACGACCAAGTGTGAGCTCCTTTTCCAGCCCAGTGATTTTAGTAAGAAAAAAGGATGGAGAATGGAGATTTTGTGCGGATTTTAGGGCGTTGAGCAGGGTGACTGTAGCGGATAAATTCCCAATACCTACAATCGATGAGTTATTGGATGAATTGGGAGGGGCCAAGGTGTTTTCGAAGCTAGACCTCAAGAGTGGCCACCACCAAATTAGAGTCCGAGAAGAGGACATACACAAAACGACCTTCCGAACACACGAAGGTCATTACGAATGGCTGGTGATGCCTTTCGGATTGTCCAACGCACCCTCCACCTTCCAATCATTGATGAATGAGGTATTCCGTTCTCACCTATGCAAGTTCGTTATAGTTTTTTTTTATGATATTCTTATATACAGTCCAGATTTTGAGCAACATTTGGAAGATTTAAGGGTTGTCTTGTTGATCCTCCGGAGTCATAAGCTGTATGTCAATGAGAAGAAGTGCGATTTTGGCAAAGAGCAATTAAAATACTTGGGGCATGTGATCTCGGGACTGGGGGTAGAAGCCGATCCTTCTAAAATTGAAGAGGTTGCAAATTGGCCAATACCGAAGGATGTGAAAGCTGTCCGAAGGTTTTTGGGGTTCACGGGATACTACCGTCGATTTTTTAGGGACTATTGCAAGATCGCCCAACCACTCACTCAACAACTCAAGAAGGAAGGATATCAGTGGAATGTGGAGACTCAACAAGCTTTTGAATCACTTAACTCAACAATGGTAAACCTCCCTACTCTAGCTGTTCCTGATTTTTCTAAACCATATGTTATAGAGACTAATGCATCCGAGAAGGGGCTAGGAGCAGTACTCATGCAAGAAGGAAGGCCCTTAGCTTATCTCAGCTGGGCATTACCTCCACAAACGTTCTCCAAGTCAGTTTATGAAAAGGAGTTAATGGCAGTAGTGATGGCGGTTCAGAAATGGAGACACTACCTGTTGAGGAGACGTTTCATCATCCAAACTGATCAAAGAAGCTTGAAATATTTGGCAGATCAATGGTTGTTGGAAAGAACAGCAACAAAAGTGGACAACAAAACTATTGGGGTATGATTTTGAGGTGCAATACAAGCCGGGAAAGGAGAACCAAGCGGCTGATGCTCTATCTCGTAAAATGGAATGTGCTGCTATATCAACAATGAAAATGGTGGATTCGGATGACTTGGAGGCAGAAATTCGGGCTGATCTGAAACTTAACACCATCGTGCAAGATTTGTTAAGTGGGAGCAAAGAACACCTGGGATTTTCGGTTAAGGGAGGCTGATTGTATTATAAAAAGAGGCTGGTTTTGTCAAAAACCTCTCGTTGGATACCGACTATTTTGAAAGAATTGCATGATTCACCCATAGGAGGCCATTTGGGGTTCTTACGTGCCTACAAACGAGTGTTGGGACTGATTTTCTGGGAAGGAATGAAGAATGACATTAAAAAGTATGTGGAGGCGTGTGAAGTGTGTCAACGCAACAAGTATCAAGCATTATCCCCTACTGGTTTACTACAACCGTTACCAGTTCCTTTGCAAGTATGGGAGGATATATCTATGGATTTTATTGGAGGTCTACCGAGGAGTAAAGGAATGGATAGCATCATGGTAGTAGTGGATAGGCTGACAAAATATGCTCATTTTCTACCATTAGCCCATCCCTATTCTGCTCCCGACGTTGCTGCCCTCTTCGTTAGAGAAATAGTGAAGCTACATGGGTTCCCGGCCTCAATAGTATCTGACAGGGATAGGGTATTTATGAGCAGATTCTGGTCTGAAATATTCAAGCAGGTAGGCACACAGCTGAAGTTTAGCTCAGCTTATCATCCCCAAACCGACGGGCAGACGAAGGTCACTAATAGATGCTTGGAAACATATCTCCGTTGTTTCGCCGGAAGCAAGCCGAAGCAATGGACTAAATGGTTGTGTTGGGCAGAATTCTGGTTCAACACTAACTATAATAGTTCCACAAGAACTTCTCCATTTTTTGTGTCATATGGAAGACCCCCACCCACCTTGCTCGGTTATGCAGGGGAGTTATCAGCAGTAGAAGAAGTGGACCGACTTCTTAAGGAACGGAACGGAGTCATTAATGAATTGAGAGACAATCTTTTGAGAGCTCATAATCGGATTAAAACCCAGGCAGATAAGAAACGAAGAGAAGTGGAGTACTTGGTGGGAGAAAAAGTTTACCTGAAGATCCAACTATACAAACTTCTGTCTTTAGCAAGGAAGTTGAATGCCCCAGATACTATGGACCCTTTGTGATTGTTGAAAAGATTGGAGTAGTGGCTTATAGATTGGAATTGTCTGCTTATAGTAGAGTTTACTTGGTTTTCCATGTATCATTACTTAAGAGGGCTGCTCCTAATCCTGTGCAAATACAGCCCTTACATAAGCAACTAACGGATGAGTGGGAGCTGGACTTACAACCAGAAATGGTCTTGGGAATTCGAAAGGATGCTAATGGGAACGAGAAAGTATTGATTCAATGGCATGATCTACCTACATTTGAAAATTCATGGGAATCATCTACTGCAATTTTAGAGCACTTTCTGACATTCCACCTTGAGGACAAGGTGCGAGCTTTGGAGGGGAGTATTGATAGAGTTAGAAGGCCATTAGTATACAGTAGGCGTAAGAAGAAGTTGGAGAATCCTAGCACGTGAGTTAGTTACAAATAAGGGACAGATGTCACCTAATAATTGGGGTAGGATGGGATATATAAGGAGGGGAATGACATGGTAGGAGGTATGCATGAATTTCTGGACTGTGAGTTTGTCTGGGAGGTACAGCCCCTCATATAGGCTGATTTGTATTTCAGTTGTATTGGCTTACTTCTACTGAATATCAATACATCATACTGAATCGATGAGAATGTTTGATCTATCTGATTCATTTATTCCAATAATACAGTAATACTTGGGTGAGTTCCATCACTTCTCAACCATAAAATGAAGAGCAGGCCAAGGCCCCTAACCAAAGAAGTATAGAAAGACCAACAAGAAATCAGTACCAGATTAAAAACTTATTCTCTTTGAGTAATTATGGTGGACTTTACTTAAAGGTACACCCTTTATGATTTTCATTTCCATTTTTCAATCTATCCTTTGATCTGTGAAAATTATTCACCAAAGTACACTGAAAAGTTGGAAATATCAGGAAAATAATTTACAAGGAACAGTTTAGTTCACAGATGAGCACACTTTTCTATTTAAACAAAATACTAAAAACATGTAAATGCACCATACAAATTCGATAGGGTTGACAAGAATTTCATGGAGAATGTATATGCTTGTGCAGAACCACTCAGACATGACAAAAGGATGAACGATAGCAAAAAGATGAGTTTTTCAATTGGAGTAACTTACCTCCATGGAGCGCTTGCGATGCCTTACTCGCACAGACGTTGTTGATGGGGCACTGGAATTGCTGTCTCTTTGCATGGCTGGTTCACTTAATTTTACTCCAATGAAAAACCATAGACTTCTGTGTCAATTTAAAGCATAGGAAATATCTTCCTGGGTTCAAAAAATGCAATAAGCTTACAGAATGCACTTCTAACCATTGGCAAAAGTATGTATAGTGAGGAAAAATCCAAAACCATTAGAACCACTTGTATCTAGGAACCCTATCAAATACAAACAGGCAAGAACTCAACTCATAAAGTAGCAGCTTGACGCACTTTTCAATGTATCCCTTATGCATTAAGATAAACCATTCTCCTAAGACAAAATCATGGAAATAGGAAGTAGCGAGAATCCCATTTTTTCAGTCAATTCACTTCATCTTTTAACTCCTATCACATTTTCCCAAGTTCTTGTTACAAAATGCACATGAAGAATTTCAAGTTAACAACAATTGTTAGTTATACAGGTAAACAGCATTCCAATGCATTCAACTACTCTGACCAAAATAGAAGAAACAGTCAAAGTGACACTTTCCACCATTCTTAAATATGCCCGTTAAAAGTAAGAGGAATCAAAGTTCTTAGAAAACAAATGAAAAACAACAGATTTTTGCAACGAACAAGCAAAGAACCAAAAGAAAAAAAAGAACTAAAATACTAATTTACAAAGCTCTGAAACACAAACAATAACAGATAGAGAAAAAATGGATCAAAATGAAACGGGAAAAAGCAAATAAATTAATCAAAGAGAAAACCGAATCAGTAGATAGTGAGAAATTATAGCAGAAAAAGATCCAAAACCACATTATTTCTAAGTGAAATCTGAGATGCGGCAAAAGAAACAGAAATTTAAACAAAGAAACTAAACAAGAAATACAAAATTTGAAACCTGTCTTATTCTCAGTGGCAAAGAAGGCTGCAACCCGATTGGGGAGATCTTAAATTAATTCTGAATTCGAATCTATAGCATCAAACACAGTTGAACACAATAATAATAGACGATTACAATCCAATGCGAAAAGCAAAAGCCAAGTGAAGCATCAAAGCTTGTATGTCGAGCCCAACTGAACCGACTGAGAGAGGGAGTTTGTTGCACTGAAAATGCAAAAGAACACAACCAAAAAAATTTCGTTCCTCGCGAAAACAAACTCTAAACCGCCCGGTTCATTGGTTTTCTCTTCTTAGTTCTTACCGTGCTACAGCGTCGTTGTACTCAAATTTTCTGAGTAAGACCAAAGAGTAGCTAATTTAGAATATTTTTCAATATTATAAACGCGAAAAAGCAATAATTTAGAATATTTTAAAATATTATTGAATTTTTGTAAATTTTTAAAAAAGCTTTCTCCTAAATTTTATTTAAATAATATTAAAAATAAAATTATACAATTTTATTATTTTAATAATTTATTTTATGTTACTTCTTATATAGATTTATTAGTTTTTTCATTTATAAAATTCCTTTCTAAAATTTTTAATATTTGATTTATAAATTATAATTTTATTTTATTTTAAATTAAAATACTTTTTAATATTAGTTTTCGAGGTGAAGAGTTAAAACTTAGCTAGGAACTCCATCTCTTAGAACTTAGAAGAATTTAATTCCTTCCGGTTCCAAATTCCGGTTCGGTTGGGTTCGAGTATTGAACCGATCATCACTCCACTATAGAAAATAATTACAAGTGGCAATACAGAAATTCAAAGGAACAAAGACGACTGGATAGAAAAGGAAGAGATTCTCTTGACAGATTTTCTAATCCTTTATATCTATTTTTTCAGTTCCCAAGGAAGATAAGTATCCGATTCCTCTTATTTATCGTAATTTCCAGAACAAATTCAAAAGAATATTTACAAGCCCAAACAAAGGAAACAAAATACATTATCAAGCAGTATAAAAATAGACTCTTTTGGCCAATACAGTTGAATCGTCCTAGTCTTTAATCTCTTCGCTCTTAATCTACACGAGGCAAATCTACCGTGCTAAGCATATAGCTTAGTGAGTAATAATTAATCTATATGCATAGATTACTTTACCAATGAAACAAAAATAATATCCTTAGCAGTATTAAAACTAGAATAATCACGTCATCAGGGACGGATTCAGGGGGCTAGCAGGGGCTATAGCCCCCTCAAGATTAAAAATTTTTCATATATATAGGCGTCAGCCTCTTCAGATTAAAAATTTTTCAAAATATATACATATATATATGCGTCAGCCCCCTCAAAATTAAAATCTCGGATTCGTCCCTGCACGTCATAAAAGGTTCTATTTGATAAAAAGATTCT
>JANIPN010000007.1:58070471-58084064 GCA_027478595.1 Erythroxylum anguifugum | reverse complement strand
TTTTTTTTCATAATCTGTTTTGTTATCATTTAAATATAATATTATTTAATTTTTAATTTTTAATAAAAATTATGAATAATTTAATTCAACGTTATATATTTATTGTTATAAAAGTAAACTAATTACTTCTTTCTTAATTAAGATAAAATTGTTTACTTTTATAGATAGTCGACCATTTTCTTAAATTTGATTACCTATCAAAATTGTGTGTTGATCTTAATTTGGTTTTTAGTTTTTAGTTTTATTTTCAAATTCAGTAAAAAATTACTATTTTGAATTTTAGTTTCCTAAAATTTTTAAAAATTTTATAAAAACCATAAAAATTATTTTTTTTCATTTTTTAATTATTATATATCATTTAACTATTTAACAATAATCAATAATAAGAGCAATTAATATAACTAAATTATTGATAGCATTTTAATTTTGCAAATGAAAAATTTAATTTAAAATTAGTTTCAGTAATTAAAATAAATATTTATAAATAAAATATAATTATTAAATTATTTATTTGAATAAAATGTAATAAAATTTTTATTAGTAATTATTAATAAATATTATATAAAATATATTTACTTAACCTTTCTATTTTCATCTTTTGCTTTTGACTTATTCAATCTTTAAAAACTCGTAAAATATAATTTTTGAAACCTAATTTTGTTTTATAATCAACTTATTAAATTTTTATTCAACAATATAAATTCAATCATTATAGGTATTTATTAAATAATAAAAATTTTATTGCACTTCTAGGATTCTAAAACTCTTAGTTTATTTTAAATAATTATATTTTAAAAATAGTATTGGAAATAGAAATCCAAATCTAGTTTAAGTAAAAATAAACACCAAAATTTCTTATTTTCAATTAACCAATAAACTAAATTTTATTTCAATTTATTCAACAACAATATAGGAATTTAAATAAAAGCTAAAATAATATAATATAATACTATAGTGTTACTGTAACTACTTTTCAATATAAAAAACATATAACTAACGTAATACTGGAAATATTATAAATTATTTTAATTCATATTCAATATTAATTCAATAAGTTTTTAATATAATTTTTTAAGTGTTTATATTAAAAGTAACAATTTCATTCCACTTGACATAGATTATTTCTTCAAGCAATTACAAATAAAGACCAAAATTAAGAATTTAAATTAAAAACTATAACAAACATCCCTCAATAAAAAAGATTCTGTAAATGCAATATAAAAAAGTATATGAAATTTTGTAATTATTACTCACAAAAATAGCTTTAAGTTGAAATCATATAAAGTTTCCTCAAGAGAACTCCTAACTAAAAAATTGCATCTTTTATTTCGTCATTACCTTTAAACATTATAAATGTCCAAAACATGTGAATTTGGATGTTAATAAGTTCCATTAATGCTAATTTTCAAACGTTTTTATTTCTTAATTCAACCTATTTACTTATATTTCTAATAAAGAGGTGTATATAATTAAATTTAAGTTTTCATATTTTTCTTGATTTTATAATTTGTACTTTTCACAACCTAACTTATTATCAATTTCTTATTTAATTTTAACAAACTATTTTATTATAATCATATTTTCTTTTATTAGCCAATCTTTATTTTATTTTAGCTAATGTAAATTTAAATAATTTTTAAGCAATGTTTTCTTAACATTTTACAAATTGAAATTGAAAATTTATTTGGCTGATGTATCAAAAAATTTCAAATTAATTCAAAAAATATAATCATTATTGTGCTAAAATAAAATTATAACATTTCAAAATTTGTCTTTTTTGTAATATAACTATCTCAAAAATTGCAAAAATTTTGTCTTATTTAACAATCAGATATTTTTTAAAATCAATTTTTATTTTTGTTTTGTCTGAATGTAAAACGTAGCTTGCTTAAAACATATTAAAAGAATAATAATAGCACAAAATTAATGTTTAAGCTTTTAGTAAAAAGCGTAAAAGGATTATTTTTACCTTTTTCCAAGAAACGTATTTAAAAATAAAATTTTTGTTCTGAACATATTTCGTAAAGAAACAGGGACCAAATTTAAGTTAATTAAAATAAAAACTACAATAGAAATAACAAGCAATGTTAAGTGATCCCTTAATAAAAATGAATCTACGAATACAATATGAAAAAAGTGCACGAAATTTTGTAATTGTTAATCAGAAAAGCCGCTATTCAACTTGAACTCATATAGGAAAAAACTGTTTGTTTTATTTTTAATCATTACTTTTTAAATATCTTAAATGACAAACATATTCCCTTTAATTATAAATCGAACGAATTAGTTAGG
Organism: Erythroxylum anguifugum; assembly: GCA_027478595.1. Taxonomy (NCBI): domain Eukaryota; kingdom Viridiplantae; phylum Streptophyta; class Magnoliopsida; order Malpighiales; family Erythroxylaceae; genus Erythroxylum; species Erythroxylum anguifugum. The sequence continues at coordinate 58,081,772 of JANIPN010000007.1, read as the reverse complement.
TTGAAAGTTTATTAAACTCAAATATTTTACATAGGCCTGAACTCATTCCACCAATTGCTAAATCTAAAACTTCACTAACTCGAATTACTCCATTTCAAATTATCTAGGCTGAACTAATAACCACCTTAGTTAACAATAATCAAACATTATTGCTTCCAATTAACAATAAGTAATCAATATAATTGACTATATACTATTTTGACTATTATAATTAAGGAAATTGTATGTAGAAAAATATTTTTATATATAATAAATTATCATTATTTATTGTAAATTAATTTTGTATTATAAATATTTTCAATATCATTATATTAAACAAAAAAAAAACTGTGGCTATGTATGCTTTTTAAAATTTTATATGCCATTTCTTTATTTCGAAAATTGTGAAAACTTAGATAAGAAAATCCAAAACAAAATCCGAAGCTTAGAAATATGTGTTTACAATTTTGTTAATATCATGAAGGGCCCTTATTTCGGGGTATTTTGCAACTTAGGTCGGCCTGGTGCAACTAATTGAAATGTCTAGACCTTTCAATTTTTATATTGATTAACTTTACCTTTAAGTCTATCTCCCCAGTAGATGATGAAACGCCACGGTGACTTAACTAACTACAGGGGCATCAAAGCTGTTGACCTATTAAATAAATAAGATGTCTTAACTAACTACGGAGAAAACTATCAAATCTATTGATCCTATTAAGTAAATGAGACGTGATTGCACCGACTATCGACTCTCGTAAGAGCGAGATTGTCTGTTACCTATTGTCTGTTACCTCAACGTAGTGTCTTCTGTGCCCAAATAATCCTACCTATCTAATTTATTATAATGAATGACTCAGATAAGTTAGGCGACATGGAGATAGAGGAACAGAAGATCCCCTCTTATTTTCTATACAAGGCAGTGGATTCTAGAAGCTAAACACAAATCTGGGAAGAACTCACCGTGCGACTGCAAATAGGTCCATTGGTCACTGGCTATGTTTTCAAGGTCCAGCATCTCTCTTCGATCGCAAACTGAAAATATTGGACGTTTATCAACGAAATTAATAGATTTTGAACTCTGACCGAAGGGAGACGGAGAAGAAAGCTGGAATTCAAAAGTCCCTTAGTCAATAAACTTTAGATGGACTGCATCAGTTCAGTCTGGCATGTAGTCATTTCAACAGCATTCCACCAGTCATCTTCGTCATTAATATTCTGCTAAAAGGAATTGTCACTGACTAATCGATGTCCAGTACAGTATGCCAAAAAAAAAAAATTAAGGTCATGAAGCTACATCAGTTACAATGAAATGTGCACTACAGTTTCCATTTAAGTAAACACATCCTTCTGTTTAAGCAAGAAAAGAGATGTAAAGAAATATATGTGAGGTTACATAGCCTTTCTGTTTTCGCTTTTTCGACGTGGGAAATGGTAATGAGGTGAACTAAATTGGGATTCGGCGAAAAAGTGCTGGGTATGGCTGAGCATCCTAAAGCCTGCCCCAGAATTTTTTTTAATGAATTTAGAATAACCCGTTAATTTTGGCTTTCTATGTGTTCAAATTCAAAAGAAAATTGTCAAGTTTAAGGATGAACTCAAAATTAAATCAAAGTCCAAATTGCTAAACCGTAGAAAAGCTGAATAATATATAAAATTAAGGCAAATTTTACTGACCATATCGTCAAATGTCAAAGTTTTCTGCTGGGTTTCAATAGCATCAGCAACTTTTGAGGCCTCAAGCCACCAAGTATCTTTACGAGAGCTGTGGATGTCATGCGCATGACTATCGTTCTTAACAAATTCATAGTCAAGGTTGTCATTAGCCAACTCCATGTCATGCATAATACGTAATTGCTCCGAGTTGTAGAAAAGTGAAACATCAGGTATCGTGCTAGTCGGTATGGGTCGCAAGGGTGATCTGTAACCTGAGGCAATCAGAAGACCAGTCTCAAAGTGATGACTTATACATCAACGGAAATGCAAACACAAAAAACAAGAGAAGCAGCGCAGCACCTCGGCAATCTGGATCATAACATTTCTGATAAAAAACTGCACTTCTGAGATCGACTACATACATAACTGAACAAGAAATGAAAAATTTTTTAGGGATGAACATGTCTCTCTGTACAAAGCAATAATGAAATTTTCATAAATAAAGCAACCTAAGATTTGGTAAAAAATCAATTTCCATGTATTAGCTTCTACATAATTTAGCATTCATGTCCTAAGGGATATATAAATGAGTTAAATATAATAGGATTTAATTTTTATTTTAAAAATTATTGATTATCTCTTAATAATAATTATCACATAATCATATTCATTTTAGTTTTTATATATTTTACGTAAAATTAAGTAATATTAAAATTTTTAAATTTGAATAAAATATCATTTTAATAGACGGAAAATTTTAAAAAAATGTTGGAGATATAGCTAAGTTTAAACAAAATTGATAAATTAAGTCCCCAAGTAAAATTTTTAATTAACGTAATTAACCTAAATAAATTTGAGACCACTAATTTTAACACCCATGGAACAAGATGGAAGATTCTGTACCGTTATTGCTCTTATGCTCTCTTCCAATTCTTTCACAATATCTGTTTTTTGACATGCTGTAGACCATCAAGCTATACTCCGAGAACCAATACCAGCTTCGAACTTTCCCTGAATATTGCATCAAAAGGCCGAGTAAAAATCGAAATACATATTGCATAAAGGAAAGATCTCTAATAGCTAAACATCATTTGCAGCGGTGTTAGAAGTACTAGTACCAAGGACTGCCTTTTGAATTGTACTATCATTTTTCTCAATTTAACCAAGGAATAATTTTACATTTCTTCATTTTGATTCTTAAATTATCATACCCCTGTTTACTATCAACTCATCTTGCATGAAATGTCTTAACCTATCCACTCTGCTCTCTTTCAAGTCAAATAACTACAGGAGAATATGTACAACTGAGAATAACATAAAAACCTCAATGAAATCAAATGAGATTGGTTTGAAAGAGTTAAAGTTAGGTCTAACACCCTAATTCCAAAACCTGAACCCAATTTTAAAAAAAGAATTTCTCAAGTTAAAAGTTTTTGTCATGCTCAATTAAACATAAATATTAAAACTCAAGCTCCAATTTAAGCTCGTTAAAATTAATTTAATTTATTAATTTCGAGCCCAACTCAAGATTGAAGTTAATGTTAAGATTGTCAAATTTAAACATAAACTCCATTGAACCAGGATAGGATTTAAATTCAATCCAACAAGATTTAATCAATTGACTCTAATTTCTCATATATGAAAGCAGCTTAACTCGAATGACATATTAAACTCTGGATGAATTGAAAATGGAATCACCTGATACACTTCCAACGGATGCAATGGATTCTATGAAGTTGTCCAACGCGGGAAATAGTGACTTCCCTATCTTGTATGCTATGGAAGCATCACTTGCGCAACTATTAAGTGATAAATCTTGGGTACGGCATCTGAAATTATTATTTACCTACATTCATATTCCCATTGAAAAAGTAATCAAATTTCACACCGAGCCTCTTCCGACCATGCAAACACAGTATATCTTGACCTGACAATACGCCATCAGCTAATCTTGAATTCATAAAGGATGAAGCATTTTGAATGATTTTGAAGCATAATTCATAAGATTTCTCATGGAGAGATTAAAACCTACCTCCGTGTCAAACTGAAGGGTCCTCACACAGTCTAAGTCCATTCTGCAGACAAGAAGCTTCTCACAATCAGTATCCATGTTGCAGATCAAGGACGCCATGAACATGTCTTCTTCACACTATTTTTGAACGAGGACTGTCAGTGTTGCACAATGAGGAAAAAAGGATTGTATTACTAGCTAAAGTTTCACGAACCCATCAATTCCGTTGTTTTATACAAGTACTATGATTCAACTACAAGTTGGGGTGGCACCGTTTATCTTATCACCATACATACAAACAAGCAAAATAAGGGGGGAAAAAATTATGTGGCCAATAACCTAATGAAATAATCCCAGCTATTGGGGAGAAATACTTGAGAACATGTATAACTGAACAGGAAATCAGATACAATTAAGGCTCAATTAAAACTTGAATTACTTAATGCCGGCCACTATAGTTGCTTACCATGCTCTTACATTTAAAGCGCCCGGTAGGAAGGAGGACAGAAGTCTTTCCGGCCTTTGATGAAAGGGCTAAGCGGAAGCAACGATTTCTAGAATAAACGGCATTGTCTATGAAAAGTTGGCCCGAAGATTCCAAAGAGCTCGAATCTTTTGCTGCGAACAACTTCTCAAACCTACCATCTCTTCCAGTTAAAATCCGAGAACATATCTGGCAATAAATCATTGCATAAACTACCAAGTGAAGTAGATTCTAATCATTAACCTCACCAATTATGGGAAATTCTCAAGTCATTTCCAATTTTTAACTAGAAATCAGCTAGAAAAATTACAACTAGAACCGAATGGTAAATATCTTATTGACTAAGACAGTTAAATCAGTTATCATTTTTGGTCACTAAGAGTACCTCGGAAACAAATGCACCTGCATGTGAGTTGTCCTTAAAAGCCGTCTTAGGCAGTCGAATGATCAGGTGACGTGAGAACTTTTCTGGACAGTTACATTGGGAGATATTAATCAGTGAGAAATCAACAAAGGAAAACCACGATGCATCTCATGTTTGTGCAGAAAATCATGGGAATTCTGGGAAGTGTAAATGGGATACTAAGTCACGTACCCAGAAAAGGAACCTAGACAAGGACAATATCCATCTGATAGATGTCATACCTTCCGTTGATGAATCGAGTTCCACTACCCAATCCTGATTTCCTAATATAGAATACTTTTCATGCAACGCTTCCAGAACAACTGAAATCAAGAGATCAACCATTTCATCCCCATCTTTTCCAACATTCTCTTTCTTAGTGAACTCCAAATCGAAATACAGATGGCATGGTAAACCCTGAAGACAACACATCAAACTGGAAGAAATCAGTACATTACCTTTTGCACTACAATGTCAAGAACCTCATGTCAAAACTTAATTAAATTTGCTCTCGGAGAACTAAATTTCGGAAAGTGTAGCCAATGCGATTACAAAAACGTAGTTTCAAGGATTTTATATGTGCAATTAACTAATCCTGTATGAGTGTAACAGTTTCTATGTTGCTGGCAATGAAGAGCCAGAGTTTATCACCTCCTGAATCACTTCATAATGATGGCGATACTTAGATTCCATATTTTTGTACCTGAAATTTAGAAACTTACTACGATTAGACACCTTAAAAAGATAGTTTAATTTATTGAATAATAACAAAAGAAAATGAAAGGAGAAAACCTCCTCCAGAATTCCTTGTACGTAGAAACAAGGAACCTTCTTGTGCCGTTGTCGTGGTCTTGATAACTGAATACACGTAACTGCTCATGTTCTTTGGCAAAATTCATTGCTTCATGTTGTCGTGGGAATGTAGCCCAAACTTCCTTCCTGAGAAAATCAAATTCATAGATAATCGAGTCCAAGTATCATAGAGATCAAAATAGTTGAAGGATTCCTAAAAGCAACTGTTTCATACAATTGAAATAAAAAAGAAGATGGTTCTAGAATCAGAAAAGCACCTTGAGTTTGACCGTTGTTCATTCGCAAGATCGATGCGTATTTCACGCAGCAACCGCAGCAAACTGATTGGCCTCTTTGGAGGCACACCGTGTGGAGAACCATAGAAGACCACTGGAGATATCTTCCTTCCGTAGCCAGTTCTATTTACTTTGTTCGATGTTGAACCAAGCTGTAACAGTAATGACAGCATATTCATTGTAGAAGGTGATAAAACCTTACATTAAAAATTGACATCTGATTTGAATGAATGCATATCAATATAAGTAATGTTTTAAATCATAAAGAAAAAAAGTTAATTGGTTAATAAAAGAAGAATCACAGATATGAACTTTTTCCGACGAAGAAGGTCCATCTGTTGTATTCAACATTTGTTGCCTCTCTGATCCTGGAGATGGAGTGTTTGAAGATTCTAATACTTTGATTTTCTCATTCCCTTGCTTTAATTTGTTTTTGCTTCTCTTTCTCTCTCTCAGAGCAGATTCTAACCAAAAATTACAAGTCAAAAATTGCATAAAACTGCTAATCAAACAACGCATATAACTCGACATAGATTGAAGAACGGTAACAGTATAAAGATCTAGTAATGTAGAGTAAATTAAACAATCAAGTGAAGCAAGCACATAAAGAGTTAGATCAAGCAAAATTTTCAGCTATCATATTAGGCTACACAAGTTGAGAGTCAACAAAGAATCTATCAACAGTTTTATCATTAATATTTAAAAATGAAATGCTACATCACCAAGTCACTATGATATGACTACATAAATCACAAGTGAAACGATGCAAAATAACGGAAATGAAGTAAAGTTCATGTCCTTCCTCCTTCTGTAACATTTTTTCCTTTCCTTCACTCTGTTTTCTCTGCTTGCCAACACGTATGTTTAGGAATCGAGATCACTCTTTTTCTTTCACTTTACTCAGGTTTCTCGGCTGCCAAACAACAGCATTAAGAATCGAGAAACTTACCAGGAGGAGAGATCCCGCACTTGAAGCATTCGAACAACCGATCGACGTCGTCCTTCGCGTTTGATGACATTCTCTCTGGAATTCGAACTTATCCGTTTTATCAAATTGGTGTGTGTTTGGGTACTTTTCCTTTTTTCCTTCTAGACTCCTCTGGACCTGAACAAGCGGGAATTCAATTTATGAAAGGCCAGTGGCGGTTTTATATGAAAAATGGATTCCCCGAATTCAACTTCTAAGTCCTCCAATTTCAAATATTTTGCTACTTGAGTCTCTTTTTTTTAAAATAATTTTTTTGTACCCACGTAATATTTAGAAGTATTTCAATTCGTAAAATTTATAAAAATATGATAATATGTAGTCTTATTTTTATATAATAAAGAAATTGTTGTACCAATGTACTCTAAAGCTTTATTTGATATGGATAGAGTCAGCCATACGGATATAATTGAATTTCCCTTTTATTTATTACTAATTTATCTCACGTTGGTTATTTAAAAGTTGGTATCACGATACATAATTTAGATATACTACATGACTAAAAGTCTAGTATAGGCAGATTATTTTATAAATTTTAGTAGTCAAATTTTATATTTTTAAAATTAAAAATATAAATATAACTATTCAATTATACGCTAAGCAACATCGATTTACGATAGAAGTCATTTACATATAAGTTTATTATTTAGATATAAAGTATAAGTAAAATGATAATCAATCCATATTATCCCAAAATACTTAAAAACTCACAATTATGTTTCAAATATTTTCAAAAGTAGAGTAAAATTTTCAAAATTTAATTAAGCACATCAAAACTTTAATTATTCAAAAATCTAAATTGACATTCTTTCAATTTACTTTATAATTGGGTCTCATATAGGTAAAACTTTTCTGGAAAATAGCACTTTTCTTTTATAAAATTAATAAATTTCTGATAACATTATTAACTTTTTACATAACATCTGGTAAGTTTGTATAAAGGTATTATATATATATATATATATATATATAATCAATTGATTGAATTTTAATTAAAAATAAATTATAAAATAAAAATATATTTATTTATAAAAATTAATTAATTTTGAAAAATCGGTTTAATTGATCAATTATTTAATAATAAATTATTGAAATAAATTGAACCAAAAAATTAATAGCTTGAAGATTTCTAGGTAACTAATTGGATTAATTTAATTTAAATTATTAACTTATACAAAAAATAAACATTTATTTAGATTAAAATTCAATTTTTAATCATTTAAGTAGCCATCTTATTCACAATTTTTAGTGAAAATAAGGTTTTTTTTTATCCAATTAAATTGCAAATGGAGCTAATTTATAGATTTTTAATTATGAATTTTAAGATGTTAAATTTGACCATTTGTCCTTTTTCTAAGTTAAATTTCGGTTCAATACAAGTATAAAAGGCACATTGTCAGATTTTTCCTAACGTTGAATCATTTGAGGATGATAGCAATACCCTCAGATATATGTCAACAGCTCTATAAAGCCCGTCATCAATCACCCGAGCATAGTCCGGTAGTATCTCAATCAAAGCAATGAATTTCTGCAAACGTAAATATGGATCAGGAGCAATTTCTGCAAGGTATGCATCAATAAGCCTTCCAACTTTCAACAAAGAATCATGGCGTGGAGAACCAAGGACTTCAGGTTCATATCCAGAGCCTTCATTCTCCTCTTCCTCAACCGCCGACGGAAATTAGTTAATATTGGATGGACAGTATCAACATCAAACATCGAATCCCCACTCCTGACTGAGGAAATAAGAAGATCATCAAGGGTAACCATTTCCAGCCGAAAAGCAATTCTCCTTTCCAGCTCAAGTCTACACACAACATCAGCTTCCAATATGATTGCCCATCTTTAACATCCCAAAGAGAAAACTCAGTGGGATGGTGCATGACTTATCTGTTGGCATAAGACTCACGAGAGTGTCCACAACCATGCCCTGATAGTTTTCCTCCTTGGTAGGACTTGACTTGTTCTTTGCTGGATTCCATATTTGACATTTCCCAATACCCTTGAGTGTTGTCTGAGCATAATGCATTAAAGAGGCAACATACTATCCAACCGGACACCTAACCTACCCATGGCACAAATAACTCTTTAATAATAGCCAATTCCCAGTACAGGAGAGATCCTCAGCCCACCATTCAATAGCACCACTTTTAAGTTCTGTATAGTCAGCATCGCATTCTAATCGAGATAAACCTTACACTAGCTGTCTTTGCAAGCCTAGATGGCAATGGCGAATTCCCACCTCCTCTGTTATCGAAGTAAGCATCTCGCAACTGGACAGGACTTGCAGAGACTTCACAAAACTTTGAACTACAATCTCATTCAGATAAGTCTCCGTGCGGCCAATAAGGTTCTCTTCCCGGTAGTCTTCACTCATCTCCAAGTACTCTGCAGCACAGCGCAGTTGAGCAACATTTGCAGTTGTGATCTTAAAGTTCATCCCGTAGCAGAATTTCATGGCAAGTTTAAAAGTCTGCAGACCACCAGGTAAATTTTGTAGCCCAATTTCCGATAGTCTTTGGCATCCGCAACCATTTTCTGTATCTTTCCACATTGGGAAACAAGTGGAAACTGAAGTAAACAAGGGGAATTAATTAGATTTCAAACATTGCTCGAATATGTGCTGAGGCCCGTATCAATTGCATTACAGGCAGAGTGGAGTAAAAAGGTGATGAAAACAGCTCCCTACCTTATGCAGCAGAAAAGACTCCCAATCCACAACAATTGTAATGTCCTCAGCAACATAAGAAAAAACACTACATGAAACATAAGGAATATCTCATGAGACCTTTTTACAAGTAAGCAATCTAGCCAGGGTGATTATAAAAGTATCCATCGGATATACAAATCCCTGAAGTATCAAAGAGAGAATGTAAGTTAAGATAGAAATTGAGATTCACAGCGTTAACTATGCATATTTTATTCTATTTCAAGATTTGGAAGTGAACACACATTAGCTCTTGGTTAATGAAATAAGAAATTTGACACAGAAAAGAAAGAAACTTAATATTGCACTCGAATTGTCTGGGAATGATAAATTATGATCCTCCACCTCATTATCATTATTGAAGTTTCATGATCTGATATATCTCCTTCTCATTGTGGCTTATATTGTTCATTCACCCATCGAAATGAAAGTTTTAAACTTGAGCCCTGTTTATCAAAGAGCTTTGTGTACTCGATTCATCCCAAAAAAAAGAAAAAGAAAGGTAGCTTTAGTTTTTGACAAACGAATCAATTTTAGGTGTGTAAGAAAGAGCACGAAGATACAATACAGGAATGCTGATCAGACTGGTCATGGTAAAGAAAATGGTTAGGAACAAGTGGAGATACAGATCTCTACTCCACGTTCTAATTGAAACATACATGTGCATTTACGTGAGAAAATGAAGAGGTAAGACTAACGAGTTATGAAGGGGTTGGAGAACTTAGGACTTGGAGAGCGCTTGAAAATGGAAAGGAATCTTGCAATTCACGAGCAATTTGTAAAAACAATAATTTAAATGTTCTTCTAAAAAATTTATAATTAGCTAAAAATTAGGCATGTGTTAGTTTATTGATCTCGAGTCTTTATCATTATTTGGGTATTTTATCAAGAAATTATGAGAATAACCTAGCAATAATATGCATATCCTTAAAAAAGAAATGAAAACAAAACAAAATAAAGAACAAACTTCACTTAAAAGCATATTTTGAAAAGGATGCATAAAACTAAAAATTGTTGATGGTGACTAAAAAAAGGAAAAACTCAAAAGAGAATGGAATAACACAAATTTGACTTGAGAGAAAAAAAAAAGTTCAAAACCTGGAGGTCTTGCAGAAGAAACTTAAAGACAAACACAAAAAAATAACGAACATGATCTAGTAATTGTCAATGTGAACTTGAAAAGAACACAATCTAGTAATTTTAGACTTAGATGGAAGACAAACTTTTTGATCTACTTTCAAATAGTCTTTTTCCCTTATTTAATTTTCATTTGCCCTCCTAAAGAATTTTAGACTAAATAGAATTTTTATACACCATACTATGGTGAGAAAAGGCCAAACCTCACATAATTCAAACTGCATATCTATCCTAGAACTAAGAAAGTCTCACCTAAAGCTGGACAGTTTAGATGTTATAAAATAAAGAATACAAGATCACAAACTACAACAAACAAAATCGCCACTAACGATTAAAAGAACCAGAACTAAATCTCAATAATGCAAAGAGAGTATGATGGTAGAGATAACTAAACTTGAAAAACACCACTCAATTAAATTATGAAAATGCCTGGCGAAGAAACTTATGCCTTGAAGCAATTTACTATAAGATAGCTTTGGACCATACTTTTAATATCATCATATGATCCGACAGTTCTCATAAGACTAATATAAATTGCACTAAAGAGATACCATATCACACTCATTAATAAGCTAAAAAGAAAAATATGGTAAAAAAATACTTTTGAGATGGTCATAAAATATTTTTTACTTTCAAATGGATAAGTTTAAACGTAAAAATGTCATGATTAAAAACTAACACTTACTAAAATTTATGAAGAAAAAAAGGGTATAAAACCTAATATCTAAACCCTAAGCCATAAACTATAAAACCTAAACTATAAAACTCTAAACTTTAAGTCCTAAACTTAAAAATAAAACCCCACACTAAATGCATGCATTAAGGAATGCAATTATCTAAGAAACAATTTG
>JANIPN010000007.1:57892405-57906436 GCA_027478595.1 Erythroxylum anguifugum | reverse complement strand
ACCGTCTAAAGAACCGAGCTAAGTTTTTAAGTATGAAAATGAATTTAAGATGAATAAGATAAAGAAAAAAAATTTATATCGGGATTTTCGGATTAGAGGTTGGATATCCGGTAACGGGTTCCAACATTGATAAGAGTTCGTAAGGAATCATGTGTACGTATGAGGGAATCTGTATGAGTAGTTGGGTTCCAAAAACGGGATCCAACATGTGATGTATTAAAAGGAATAACAATTTATAAAAGGATGATACTTATATTTTATTAGATTACTAGTGAATTTATGTGATATAGTCATATGTACTAAATGACATACGGATTTAAATTTTGAAAAGTTTAAATTGTTTAAATCTAAGCAGGACTTAAGCATTTAGAATGTTGAAACATTTTGATGAGATCGATGCAATGAGATATAAATTTTTTAGGATAGGAATGAGATTCTCTAGTAAATATATCTACAATTAAATTTCATAAGAGTGTGGATTTGTGTAAGGAGAAAATGCAATATGAGATATCATGTGGTACAATGTTTATTTTTTTTATAGCTATGCTTACTAGTACAACTTATCTTCAATAGTTCTAATTAAATCAATTAACAAGAAATTAAATCAATTAACAAGATTTCATATTAGATATGAAATGGTAAGCCATTGGAAGAGTCAAAGTTAATAATTTTGGCATGTGATGCCTTGAAGCATATATTATCTAATAAGTTTAGAAGTAAATTGGAAAATAAGAGGATATAAGATATCCAAAAGGTTGGATACAAGCTTACATACACCCCCCCCCCCCCCATTAAACAAATTTTTTGTTTCAATAAACACAATGATTCTCAAGATAAATAGTGGGAGTAAGATAAAATTTGAAAGGTTCAAATCTAATAATAATACGTCCAATTAGAACTAATGTCTTTGTTGATATATATTTGATGTGTAGTTAAAAGGCTACAGGAAGTTAAAAGATTCACTTTCATGATGAATTCAAAGAGTTTATTTTAGAGATAAATATGAATTTATCTTATCTACAAGAAGGTTAATGGGAGTATAGTTATCTTATTCAGTGAGAACATGTCAAGACATATTGCTCATAGATAGAACAATAATTTGTACTTTCAATTATTGAAAATATAATTTTCTAAGAACAAGATTTGTTAGATATGAAAAGGTAACAACTTAATTATGGAAATTATATCTATAGCGATGATAGATGCGGTAATTATTTACCTATTCCAAGTTCAAGTATATCGATAATGTACTAAACATATTTAAGCATTTGAGATATTTGATACTTGTGAACTATAAAAGATATCAATTATTTTATGTATGAGTTGATATTTAAGTTCAAGCTTATATAAATATTAACTATAGAAGTAAATCCTAATTAAGGTATGTTTTACTCGTAACAATATTATTTTAAGATTGAAAAGGCTCCAATGTAATACTAATTGCTAATTCTATAATATATTTTCATCTAATAGGAATGGTTAATTAGATCAAGAAGTTCTTTAAAGAACTTGATATAGTTTATTGCATTGTTCAAGACATTAATGTATTATAGATGTTGAGAGCCACTATGGATGCAAAAGGAGTTAAGGTCTCATTAAAGATCCATATTGTATTTAGGTAGTTTCTTTTAATTGTGATGATAACTTAGAAGAAATTTGTAAGATTTAAGTAAGTGCTTACTATAGAGAATTGTAGAATTCTCTCACTAAACCATTATTCCAACAGTAATATGATCATCATATAGTGATATAGTATAAGATAATTAAACGATTGACTTAGTACAAGTGAGAGATTGTTAATTTATATCCTACAACCAATTAGTTAGTTGTAGTTTAGTGACGTATTTATTTAAAGTTAGTCTTTATCTCATACATATTCAAATGTGTATGGTAAAGTCCATAGGATAAATATATATTACAAATAAAATTATAATGAGATTCATATGACATATATGTATTATCCCTAAATTATTCTTAGTTATTGGTTTATTAAGACTAGACATAAATAGAGTATAAAAAGACTAGCACATGTTATGTTTCTTCCTTATGAAAGAAGTAACTGATAAATTAAAGTATGAAGATACTTAAACAAATATGCGAGTGCTTCTTAAGGAACAAGTTTATTGAACTAACTATATATGAGAAATCTATTTGGAACACTAATTATATATTTATGGAAATTCTAATTGTGATAACTGTATAAGTAATCTTTTGACTTAAGATCTCAAAAGTATCTTGTTTAAGGTTAGCTATGTTTTGATATTACTTAGGACCTATTCTAATTAAAAGTAGCTTAGTCAATAGTAATTGAACATAACATGAACTATATAGAGGTATTTGAGTGAACAATATGAGATTCATCATGCTAAAGTGAATAACGAGAATGTTCTACTATTCACAATTAGTATCAATTTGGAAAATCTTTAACCAATGTGCAATGACACTTTGTAAATAGTTTACAAATTTTTATTAACAAAATTTATTACTAAGAACTAACATAATTATACTCAAATGGAGTATAAATTAATTTCAAATTTTATGTCTAATAAGAACTGTATGATGAAAGAATGAAATTATACAGAACTATCATATATGGACAGGTTAGTCAAAACTACTTTAACATTCTTAAATATTTAGGTGGTTATGATATATTATTAGACACTAATATTGACCTATTGATATAAATTATTTAATTAAAAATTAAAAATAAATTAAATAAGTTTAATTTATCTAATCCCAATTATAATTTAAGGTTATAATTTATATCTATTGCTAACATATTTGGGAACCTAATAAATCACACACAAAAAATAGATTAAAGAGAGAAAAACATATTTTAATTAAGTTAGACTTGATTGTAAAGTTTAAAGATGAGATATTTAATAAATAAGATTCAATATGAGATAATATATCTTATTTAGGCATAATTAATATTTAATTAGAATTAATAATAATTTTAATTGGAATTGAAATTTTATTTTGTTAAATTACTAAAATATCTAAAACTAATTATAAATAGACTTAGACTTAAGGAAGTTAGAACTTACCTAACCTCTATACAACAATAATAGAGTTCTCTTAATATGTTTTGTGGATACTATTAGAGGCCGAGTGCTTATGCGACTATAGTAGTTGAGTTGAGCCAATTTTAGAAATAGTTCGAGAGAAAGGATAAGAAAAAAGATTAAGCTTTGGAATAAGTCATGCTTTATTTTGTTTTATAAGTTAATTATGTTATAAAATTTAAGTTATTTTGGCTTTTAAGAAATCATAGGAAATAAGTTTTATAATAATTTTGTTGCATGTGGGATCTATCCTATCCCGATTTTCCAGCCGATATCATTTTTCATTGATAAGTGGGGAAGTCAATTCAATGGTCACGAACTTGCAAATGCAACTTCAAAGGAAGTGCCTTGCTTGATCAATGCAAAGGTCTCTTGTCATTAATGACATGCTTGCAGGTAACTTTGCATTTGGCTTACTTGCGATTAAAATTTATAGTTTTCTTATTGTTCTTAGCACTATTTCTTAGGACAACATAAAATTCAAATTTCTGTTTATGAAAATTTTCATTTTTTCAGGTAACCTTAGTTCCATTTCTTTTCACTTTTTTCCATAACTACCCAACAAGCAAGGATGTTTTAATGGATTTAAAAGCTTTACTAATCACTGGAAGTGGTGAAATGTGTTCTTCTCATGCTTTCTTGTTAAGAGATAATGACTGGACCATGCACACAAACTTACTCTATGTTCTCTGTCTCTGTGACTTTGTGTGAGTGGAGAGAATGAGAGTAGTGTTATGTTATAATTCTTCTTACACTCTTTCCAAATGTGTCCTATGATTTTTACGAATTAGTTTCTAGCTGTTTTTATGATTCTAAACAACCTCCCATACGTGGATGTTGTTCTAATTTATTATTATTATACATTGTTTGCACTTATTTATCTGTGGTTATTATTTTTCTTGTTATTAAATTAATAATAATAATTATTATTTTTGTTATTCGTGATTAATTCAAAATTGTTATTATTATTATTTGTTAATTTTTTAACTAATACAAACCATTCTTAATAAAAGTATCAATGAAATACATATTACTAAACCTACATAACCAAGGGCATATTTGTCATTTGCGCAATTTTCTCGTTCTGTCCCCTGCAACCAAACACATTCTGTCCCCAAGACGGAAACAGTTTTCTCTGTTCTGTCCACCATAACCAAATAGCTCACTGTCCCCACTTTTTATTATGTTCCGCTTCCAAATTTTTGTTCCATTCCGTCTTCAGCTACCAAAGACAGCAACCAAATACAGTGTTATTCTTACTTTTAGGAGTGACGCGTTGCGGTAAATCACGAGCAATGGAATTGACAAAACTAATAGAAAATGGAGTTGTTGCTAGAGTTAGACGCATTTCATCGGCACTTAATTATCTCATAGGTCACCCTTGTTCAGATACTGTATCCAGTTGAAGACTAATGTCTGAATCCTGTGGACTTGTTTTTAACCAACTTGGAGAGGCGCTTCTTTTCCTATGGTTAATAGGCTTCTAATGTACTTTTCCATCTTAGGTTTTTTTTTTTTTTTCTAAATCTCGCAAGTCATTCTCACATTTTGTACAACAATGTTTTGATTGCATCAATTACATTATAACAATGTATGGTAAAGTGATAATATATATCATGGATTAGTAGTTGCCTTCAATTAACATGTGGGTTGTGAAATGTATAATTTATTTTAGTTATGTTAAATGTTCATACTTTTTATTTATAATATTTTTTATAATTAATTAATTAATCAAAATTAAATTTAATATGTTAAGAATTAAATTAAATAAATTTTAATATTAACATATAATATTATAATAAGACTGAAATAAAAATAGGATGATGACATCAAATAATTTTTTATTTTTAATTATTTTATTACATATCAAGTAGGATTTTGCTTTTAATTTTTCATTATAATTCTCAATAAAACAAGTTTTATTTTTTTAACAAAATAAAGCAAAAAGTAAAAAAATAAAATGTTATAAAATTAGGAAAGTGAAACTAAATGACTCTTTAGTTACCATATGAAATTATTTACTTATTCTTTGAATGACTATTTACTTTTTTAAGATCGGTTGAGATATTGATACAAGTTAAAGAGGTAATGAGTGGCGATTTACAAATTAGTTTGATCATTGCGACAATGTACAAGTTAATTAATGTAGGTAAAACAGACATAAAATTTATATTTAAATCATCTTGAGTTACTCAAATTATACTATCTTTTTAAGAAAATGTTGTTAAGATGAGATTTGTGAATATAATTGGAGTAAAATTATGAATAAAAAAATAATTTTTGAATAAACATTGTCCCGTTTCCCTCTTAAATCACTAAAGATGAAGACATGAATACACGAATATAAGGAGATTACATGGCAGAGAAATTTTTTAAAGAGCATCACAGTTTGAGACATGAGTCTTACTTAGCCCATGTTTCCCTAGAGAAGAGTTACATAAGTAGAAGAGTTACAGAAAGATACATAAGCGTGTTAGAGAGCTCGTATTTCCTTTCATAAGTTATAAAAAGATATACAGTTGTATCTCATGTCGTATTTTTTGGCAGAAACGTGTAAAAGCGATTAAAACCCTAACTTTAGGGATCTTTGGGTATTCTTTTCTATTTTCTTTTATTTTAAATTTATGGTTGCTTGCTATTAGTTAAAACAACGATCGAGAGACCAAATTTCAAGTTGTTTTTTATAAAGAAAAAGATTGAAGATCATCCCAGCAAAACATAAATGATTAGAATACAAAGAATTCATCCAAAATTCTTTTTACCTTGATTTTTTTATTTCATCGTTTATATTTTACTACAAGAATGGTAAATGGCCAGTTTATATATATATGTATTGTAATTTACATGTAGACGATTCGAGAGAACCTCTATTTGAGTGGACCTCG
This sequence comes from Erythroxylum anguifugum, assembly GCA_027478595.1. Lineage (NCBI taxonomy): Eukaryota > Viridiplantae > Streptophyta > Magnoliopsida > Malpighiales > Erythroxylaceae > Erythroxylum > Erythroxylum anguifugum. The sequence goes on along the minus strand of JANIPN010000007.1, from coordinate 57,900,486 downwards.
AAACAAATATTAATTAGTAGAGACCATGACCATGAATCAAATATTAACTCTCCCCTTTCGTACCGGATATGTGGGCGAGATTTCCAAGCTCTGACCGACGACTTTGAAATTCGAATTAGGAGAAAGGGATTTCTCATTTTGTGAGGAAGGTAGGGCTGGGAAATTGTCGGGAGACAAATTTGAGGGGGGTGGGTCTCCCTCAGTGTCCATTCGCAAGGCCTAAGGAGGAAGCAAACTTTCTGCAGTAAAACCCACCCTAGCTTGCTTCAGATGACAGAAGATTAATTACACTTGCCGCTCCTCAAATTCTTCCCTCACTCATCAATGTTAGCACTCCAATAACACCCTCACCACTACTGTCCTCCTCGTCGCACCGTCACAACATAACCTAGTCACCCAGCCGCCACACCGTCACAACCCACCACAGCCCAATCGTCTTAGTCTAACATGGGTGGGCGCCTCTTGCTTCGTGTGAAAGCGTGGGAGGGCACATATTTAAAACTAGACTCACTTCGTTCAGACCCGGACGTCGCTCTCCTTCTGAGCACCGCTCTCTTCTAGAGTGGGTGGGTGCGGACCGCTTCTTGAGATGGGTGTGTGGAGGTGGGAGATTTGTGGTTTCTAGGCACTGATCGCAAAAGAGTTGCATGAGATATTAGAGATAAACTACCAGAAATCTTCTAGCTTTAATGTCAAACCTTCCATAAAATTCATATAATCTAATGTATTCTTGAAAGTTTTAATTATTATTTTATGATAAAAACCTGGATTGTTGAATAATGTTATTTAATTAATTCATAAATTTACTTTTTCTTTACTTTTTATTTAATTTTTAAATTTTACTAATGATAAAATATAACTATTTTAATATTAACAATCAAATAAAAATTTATTTTATTTCAAAATCTAAAATCAAGAAATCAAAATAAAAAATTACAATAGCAAAATGAAAATAAAATCAAACACTCTTTTAACATCTAAATCAAAAATTGAAGTCATATAACAATGTAGTGTCAAATTTAATTTGTATATATTAACATATGTTTTTTTTGAAGATATATTAACATATGTTATTTAATAATTTAACTACATATGAATAACATTACTTATTTAGTAATGTTGAACTTTAAATAGTTAAATGACACTTTTATACCATTGTTATGTATACCAGACACTACCGATTATCGACCGGTATACGTCATACCACATGAAAGATTGTACTTGATCGAGTCATATTATACCAAACATTTGTGTTGTATAAGCCATATTAGCTAGTAAAGAGATGGAAATTTTCTCTGGAAAGTATTATCGAGATAGAAGTTGAATTATGAATTATCCGAAAGTGTAGATTAAAAATTAAAAAATATAGTTAAAAATGATATGTTTAAATATAAAATATGTTTAGTTAATATCTAGTATATTTAAAATAAAAATATTATGTATTAATAAGATCTTTTAATTTTAAATATTAAAATTAAAATTTTATTTTGTAATTTTAAAAGATATCATATATTGTTACGGCTATTATTAATTTTAATTTATAATCCGGTTGTATAAAAATAAGGGTAAGAAAGAGAACAACAAAGCTGCAAATCCTGTATCAGATTGGATTCTAGTACGGTACTGTACCAAAAACAGTCAATACCAGATACCATTTTGGGTACTATTTTAAATTTATAAAATCATTCCTTTTTTTTTTAAATTTGCAAAATAGTTCATTGGTATATTGTACAGTTGTACTGTATACTTTATAAGATTACATCAATCATGTCTCCAAAAATCATAATAATAAATAATAATCACAATTAATATGAAATAACAATAATTTTTAAATATTTGACATATAAATAATAACTACAATTAATATGAAAAAAGATAATCATCATCATACAAATATAAAATCAAGAATAATACAAATGTTTAAAATATTACAATAATACCATTTCATCATTTTAATAAATAATAATTACATCAAAATATCTAATTAAAAAACAATAAATATCCTTAACTCTCAAACTATTACAATTTACAAAAAGAGTTTGTGATGAGGAAACAATCAAGTAGAAGTTAAACTTGAAACTAAAACATTTGCAATTACATTACATATATAGAATTTAACATAATATCAAATATAAGTATAATTAAAAGATGAGGAAAAACAAAAACTTAGAATGAAATTCAATCGTCTGCGGGAGGATACCCGCTATAACTACATTGACCCCATTTATCATTTAGTACAAACTCCTTATCATTGAGCGGAGCTTCATCATTATTATCATTCAAATTTAATGCAACAGATGACAAGTCAATACTTTCCCATCCTAGATTATCTTCCAAGTCATTAACATCTACCAAATTCGATTCTTTAGAAATCCAATCCTCCAAAAGATCAATATTATCAATGAAAATTGGATCAGTTGGACTACTTGTGCTACTAAGACTCTTAGTAAATAATAAAATTTAATTATTAGAAAATTATAAGAAATTATATCGAAATTAATAATGATAATAATATACCTTTCTCGAAGCTTTAAATTATAACGAATAAAAACCAAGTCATTCAACCTTTTATGCTCCAATTTATTCCTTCTCTTAGAGTGGATAAATTTAAATGTGCTTTAGTTTCATTCACAGCATGTTGCACTCATACATCGACTTAAAATTTGAATTGCAAACCTTTCTAATTCTGGAACACCATTTTCGAATTGATCCCACCAAGAAACTGTAAGTCATAAGATAACAAAAATAGTGTTATAAACAAAATGAAGTGATAATTAATTTTCAACAAATAAGAAAAAGGAAACAACTAATACCTGGAGAAAGTTTTCCCTTTTGTTGAATAGCAATCAACATTCCAAAATCCTCATAAAACAACTTATGAAGCTCTATTTGTGAGCTTAAGAGATCTTACATCGCGTAAATACCAACAATTGTTGTAATAGTTAAAGCATTTCTCTATTAACTTCAGCTTACTTAGTAAGATCTAGTCTAAAATAGACACTAGGATTCAAAAATGCCCTAGCTGCAAACAACAGAGAAGAAAGTTGTCTTTCCCTTCTCTCATTAATGATTGAAAGATATGGTGTGTACAAAGAAGACCCAAGTTTTAGATTGGCTTTGATTGCTTCCGTTACTCTCTCCATGGCATCAAAAAAATAACCTATTATTCACTTTTCTTCACTATTAGTCAAGCGAAGCACTCTCACTAAAGGCTCACAAACTCAGATAAGAAATTGACATTGAGACCAAAATGCTCTATCTTCTAGTATTATTTTACAAACCTCCACTCCAGCATTAGGCCTAGCATACTGAGATGGAATCCACTTATTACTTGTAAACATTTGCCTTAACTCTTTCTTCATCATAACAAAAGACTGAAGTGATAAGAAATTTGTTGCAAATCTTGTCACAACAGGACGACACAAATTCCTACCATTAGTAAATTCCTTTTTTATTAAATTCAATACCTATGCATGATTATAGATGAACTTGGTTACCTTTTTAGCTTTCTGCATAGTCTCATCAATAATAGGAAAATACCTAGGATCCCTTATATTCTCCAACATTTTTTCAATGCAATATGCAACACTAGGAGTCTAAAAAAAGAATTATACTTATTCTGCAACCTTTTTCCTGCCGCTTTATAAACGAAATCATTGTTAGTAATAAACTGAACAATGCTTTCTGACCCTACTTCATTCACAACTTCATTAAATATCGCAAACAACGTCTCAATATTCCTAATGAGGCCAGATGCATCAATGGATTTAAAAAATATAGAGTCATTTGTAGAATGCACCAAAAAATTAATAATAAGCTCTTGTTTCCTATTTGTCCAACCATCACACATGATTGAACATCCATAAGTAGCCCAATTCACTCTTTCTTTTGCCAAATAACTTTTAATTTCAGAAACAAAACAACTCAAAAGTTTACCTCTTAAGTCATCAATTGAAGGACCTTTATATCCCAGACCATAAGAGGTTATTGTATCCATCATAAGTTGATAATAATAAGCCTGAGAATCATTGAATGATGAACTTGTATCATACCACCATCTAGTTACTGTCATATCGACATTATGGGTTGCCTCTCTTGATTGCATTACACTATGAATTGAAGGTTGGGCTTCAGGAGTTATTCGTGGTGTTAAAAAACTAGTTTGCCTTCTTCTCTTCCTCATATGAAGTCCAGGTACTTCTTCAAGGGCCTGAGATGGAACACTACTAATACCACTACCACTACTACCACTACCATCTTCAACATTTCCACAATCACCACGGAAACCAGAAAATGAACTTCCACTACCAATTTCAAAATTCAACCTTTCCCTTCTATCTTTCTCATGTGGATATTCTTCAAGCAATGTTTTCATTTGCAACTTTACATAATAGCTTACTTTTTTATAGGTTCTACTTCTCTTTTAACCCCAGCTAAATGCTTCTTCAATCGGGTGATTCCTTCACCTTTCAAATATTTGTTACAAAACAAGCAAATTGTATGATTTTTCATATCTGGGACCAATGCAACATAAACCCAAGCTAGATCATTATATCTTCCTGAAGCAGTTTGATCAGGAGTAGTTGAACTTCCTTTTATTTATATGTAACAAAAAATGAAGATATTAGTTTTGTAAGAAATTAATCCTTTAGTAGTTTCGTCAACAAAATTAGCACTGCTAACGCTAAGTCCTTCATGAGGCAATGCAACATAAATAATGTCTTTAACTCTTTATATAAAGCCTAAAGAAGTAAAGATTCATGAAACTAGAGTAAAATTTAGAAATAGATAGACTTTCTTATTGGAGAGTAGTAAATTCATGGTAAATTTAAAATCAAAATACCGTTCAAAGATTTAAGATGATGGCTCAACGAATCCAAAAATTCAAGTCATAACTTAAACATCCTTAATTTCACTTTCATCTGTATTCTTGTTTTTTTAGGAATATGATTATCGTCATTGACATATCTTCATAAATCCTTGCCATTAATAAATATCTTGAAATAGAATGCATAAGTTGAGTATATTTTTTTTCATTAAGATGAACTAAAAAACTTTCATACTTATTCGAAGAGTTAAAGCCAAAGTACTATAAATGAGATAAAAATGGAATAACAAGAAAATTAGATTTTGCATATGCAAAGACTATGGGATGAACTAATTTTAGGACAAATAAAGGTTGATATGCAAGAGACTTGAATCCTTAATGAGATGAACTAATTTTGGGATAAAAATTAAAGGCCACTTAGAGATATAGAATAATTACAATTACAAAAGTCTCTATTAAGCTTTTTCACAAACCACAACCAAATTATTATTATATTCAATAATTACTTACCCAATATCCAAATACCATTTCAATAATTTTAAGATAATGTCAATTATTTATTTATTTTGAATTCTTTCCAATTTACATTCTCAGTTTGTTAGTTTTAAGTTAAGTTGAAACTTAAAAGCCTTTCTAACTTTTAAATCATGCATCATAAAGTTAAGTTGAAACTTGAATTGAAAGCCTTTCTAACTTTTAATGCATATCGTGAATAACCAAAAAATTTAATATAAATCAAGTCATCAATTTTCAATCAACCGAACCACAAATTAACCAAAATCATACTCTTTTCATTCAATTCAACTCCAAATTCAATCCATTATCCAACTTCAACCAACGACAAATCATAAATACTTTACAATTTTATTCCAACTTCCCATTCACAATCACAACACAAATGTAATTATCTAGAAAAAAATTCAATAGAAAGTGAAAACACACCCAAACAGAATTTCACAATCAGTATTATTCTAGATCGAGTCAGGTCGGGTTTAGATCTGGGTATTATTCCCAAATCCGATAACTACAGTTGCGTGGGTGACAAAGGAGAGCAGACGATGGTGGCATGGTGCATTGGTGGTCCTCGTGGAGGACGACTGAAGGCTGATGGAGGTCTGGATGAGGCTCGGTGGTGACGGGTTCGCATGGTGGAGGAAGATCCGAAGATGATTGTCAGAGAGGAATCGTGTGGTGTATTGCTAGAGAGGTAGAACGTAAGAGCACCACCGGAGATGGAGAGGAGAACGAGAGAGAGAGAAAGTGGAGAGGACAAGAGGATGAGGTGAGTCTAAAAGAGAGAGAGGAAAAATGAAAAAGCCGAGGAGTTGGTTTTTGCAAAAAGGTCCTCAATTTTTATTAAAATTACAGTACCAATACTTGGCGAAAGCACCCGGTACCGATCGGTACTTGCTGCTGGTACCAAACAATCGGCCGAAAAACAGAACGGTATTCAATACCTTGTATAAAATCTAATGGTCATTGGGTCCCACAAAAAACAAGAATATATCATTTCCTCTTTCTTTCAAAAATGGAGATATCAATGCACCAGGCCGGGCGCTTGACCTCGGGCTATGATGGCCCGTGGCCCAACCTATGGTCTAATAGATCACAAGTGGGCTAGGCCAACTCGGCCCATCTTTTTTTTAAAAGAAAAACTTCTAAAAAACGGCAATGTTTTTCTAAACAGCGTCATTTTGGAAATAACGTTTGGATTATTGGGCGGGACAAGCTGGCCTATGACCCGCTCGACTTTAGCCCGTGACTCGATTGAGCCGACCATAATCAAGTTGTGACCCACCCCGTAACTCAATCAACTGATTGGCCCGACCTCAACTCGTTATCCAGCCGAACCAACTCTAGTGAAGTCGTAACCCGCATGTGACCTGGTCAGCCCAGGTTATTCAAAAATCAAAACGCGATTTTGACTCCCATCACCAAACCAATTAAAAAGCCGCGAAGTGATCTTCGAAGATGGACTTTCCTCCTCGACGCGGTTTTTAGTCCTTCGAAGAATCGGAGAAGACTAGTGGAGACCTATTAAGCATTAGCCATCTACACCCGTATAAATACACCTTTTCTTACGCCTCCGAAATACACGTTCACAATCAGATATTACTAACGCAAGAAACCCAAGACCCACAAGTCTTTTCTCTTCTGACAATATCATGAATTCAATGTTTAGCCCCTTCGATGCCATGTGCGCCGAACTTCTGGGCCGCAAACTTGGGTCCTCATCGGTTTCTGTCGTGAAATTCGACGGCTCCCCCAAGGTGATCGATAACAAGACGACGTTTGAAAAGCCGGTTAAGAAGGAAGGAGTATGCCCGTCGTCGACGACGTCTTCGTCTCCGTCACCGTCACCGTCACCTTCACCGCCGCAATCCGTGGTTAGAAGAGGGAAAACCCCAAGATTTGCATTTGAACTCGATGGACTTCACTGTTTCGAGACTATCATCAACTATTGACGGTTAATGATTTTGGTGTAAGACGACTTTGAGATTTTTTGAGTCCTTGGATCTAATCCTATAACGATACTGAGATAATTAGATTGATGCTCTGTTTCTTTGCAAGAATTTAAGATAGACAAATAGTTATTGGGTGGATTTTTCACTCTTAAAGAACGCTTGTTAGTCGAATTATTCTTTTGATTCAAGTAATAACACCTTTTTCTTTTAACGCTTTGATCTATTCAACCATGATTGGTCCTTGGTCCTTAGAAGTGAAGTTTTGTTTCCTCTACTTAAACTGCCTTATTTGTCTCCTTCATCTTTGTTTCTTTCTTAGCAATTAAAAAACGAAGATCCTGCCGAGATGCTCGGAGGTAGAACTGTTGGACATCATGGTTTGATTGTCTCCAACGATGTCCTGGTCCGGTTGGGTTGGACGTTCTCTTATTGGACCGCGTTTAGATCTCGTCACAAATTGCGTTTTCAGGCTTTTTTTTTTTTTTTTTGAGGAAAATATGGTGAATATCATTGATTGTAAAAAGAAAGAACATCCAAAATATTACTAGGTGGTTCTGTCCAAACTACCGAATCTGCAATGAAACGAGAGGTTTGAGTTAGTAAGTGAGCCACACCGTTCGCAGATCGACGAACATAGTTAAGCGACACATTCATCTCAACCAAAAGATACTTACAATAAAAAACTAGAAGACCAAAATAAGAAAAATCAATATAGTTAAGATCAAGAATAGCTGTAACACAAAGCAAGGCATCCGACTCCACAACGATATTAGACCACCCCTCAACCT
>JANIPN010000007.1:57774837-57787115 GCA_027478595.1 Erythroxylum anguifugum | reverse complement strand
CATGGACTTCATTAATTTGCTTATAGATCAATATCAATTCATAAATAATGAACACCAAATTAATGAAATATGCCTTTATTTATTTATTCATAAAACAAAGAGGTCGTCCTCCACACATGTCCAATTTACATGTGCCAATTCCTTGTACAACAACTCTGGAATTGTAACCTACATAAAGCCATCAACTACCATGTGGGAGTTTACGAAACTTAATGAAAGCATCTCTGTCCTTCACTACATGGTTGGTTGCTTCTGAGTCTGCAATCCATAAAGGATGTGATTTAGTTAAAAAAACAGAACAAGAAACATTCACAAAATAAATGTTTGTACTATAAAGTTGTACCTTCTTAGGGTTAGTACAATCTCGAGGAAAGTGACCCTTATTACCACAATTATAACACTTCACTTGTTTCATGTTCTTCTTTTTGAAGAGACATTTTCCCTTTCCACGTTGGTTCCATTTCGCCTTCTTGGATTCCTAAGAAGAGTGGTTGAATTTCTTATTCTTCTTCCACTTATATCCACCATGATGCTTACGTTTCTTGTTCATAGCTCCATGTAAGCTAGAACTAACTGCATGCCTCAGAAGACATCTTTGAGGCTTCAAGATGCTCTTCTTCTAAGATGAGATGCCTCATAGCATCTTCCATTGTCTTGATGTTTTCATTATGAGTTAGGTGCATCTTCATATGCTTCCAACTCTAAGGTAGTGAACGAATCACAGCTTGCACTTATTGTTCATCAGAAAGTTCATGACCAACATCACATAACTCACTTACCATGTTGGACATTTTTCTTAAATGTTTTTGCTTTGTATCATCTTGGTGCTTGTTATAAGTATCAAACTTAATAGTAAGTGACCTCACTTTGGTCACTGAAGGACCTCCAAAATGAACAGCTAGTGCCGACCACATGTCCTTTTCAGTTTCAAATTTACGGAACTAATACATGATATCATTATCTATGCTACTTAGCAAGGTGATGCGAGCTAAAGAGTTTTTCTTTTTTTCACAATTCATATGCATCACGGTACCTCCTATGTTAGGTTGTAGTGCCCTCCTCAGGAATGTCCATGGTTAGGTTTAATGGTTCAAGAGCCTCTTGCTCCTCCAATACATATTGGATTTTCATACTCCAGATTTCATAATTGTCACCATTGAGTTTCTCACCCCTATTGAGTTCAGCAACAATATTCTTCGAAGCAGTAGCCAATTTGAAACACTAAGTTTTTATAATAAGAAAGAAATATTTATGCATGTTAATGTCACACTAATTGTTCATAGAGTAAATAATTAGATCACAATTGCTTATGAAATCAAAAGTCCACAAATGTGTTCAATCATCATTCATATAACAATCGAATCCTAATTACTTTACTTTAGACGGATTCCTATATAAAATTCATGTAAACATATTACATAAATATTAAGATGTTGTTCTTATAAAACAACACATTGTATTAGTTGTATTACAAGCTACGAACAGTCTATAGGTAACCCTCCGCGGAATAGATGATATAAAGTCCTTATTAGCTCCCTTCTACACATCTCTTTAATAAATGCCATCACTAACAAATTATAAGTCTTATCGTTAGACATAGTATTCCAGAGCTGTTGGGGCTTGGGTCGCGTTCCTAATCCTGAGGCACCCATTTGGGGCAATCAGGAGGGATCGTGCGAGAGAAGCGTTGAAAACCACTTGATTTGTCAGAAATTTCAACGTCAGTGTTGGCGGGTTCGCCGTAACATACTCTGGGCCTCGCTGCAACATACTTTGGGCCTCACCGCGATGAAACCTTCGGATAAAGCCCAGACCACCAACATTCAACAATACAAACATAGATACATTTCTTTTAACACCATACAATATCTTATTCCATTACTAATAACAATTCCCAATCTCAACTAAGGAGGTAAACATGAACATACACAAAAGAAATTTATTCCATTCATAATTTCATTTCTAAAACAAAAAAGTTTGAAAAGCTTTATTTACATATCAAAAGCCACAACCTTGGCTTAATACAAAATATAAAATGCACATGATACAATTGAATGCTTATGCTTAATATGATTCTAAATACCAAAAGTTTCTGAACTAACTTAATTACAAAAGTCTCTATTTTTGCTGTTGCCAAACTTTACAAGGATCAATGTTGATCTGCTTTTTCTTCACCTGCAGAGTGGAAGGTAATGCAATGAGCTGCGAAGCTCAGTGGTTTATATATTTATAGCCATTGACAACGAGCCACACAATCAAACCTATATATACTTCATATATTCATATACATCTATATTTCATTGGGCTAGCAATTCAATCATTCACAATCCTAATTCAAATATTCATAGTTAAGAATACTATCACATAAAACATATAATATATATTTAAGCATTAAAACATAACATTCAATTTTTGTATCATACTTGACAATTCAAAGATGCAATGCACAAACAAATGGCTCGAGAGGTCCATGGAACGAAACGGAGAAACTAAAGTTTATATTGTAAACAAAACGAGTCCAAATTCTCAGGATCTTATGGCCTCAAGCGGGCAACCAGGAGAAGGCCATAGGTCAATGTGCATGTGACTAACAAAACGGGTTCTCTCTTGCCCAAACAAAATCAAAGTTCGATGCTTAACTCATTCCATCAAATAATCATACTTTTATAACTCTTATGCTTTTTCCTCTTTCCATTTATGCAAAATGCCATGACATTTTTCAAGACATAAAATGATCATGTATTGTAAATCACAATGCATTTTCCTAATCACAATAATTCACTATGAAGCAAGTTAATATACAATACACATTCATTCAATTCAAGAAATTTAACATATATTCACCAATAAAACAAACTTGCCCATAATACACAATAACCATAAATATATTACCCACCTACTTACTTGCAAAATCCAAGTCAAGCTTGCCTTTCCTTTTGCTCTTGGATTAGCATTCCTTGGTTTCCTTCAACAAACCAAGTTCCCATTCAAAACAATATTCTAATACAAATCCATAAGACTTCAAAAAAAATCTAGAACAAATAACAAATGGGCTTAGGCTTAACCTACCCATGGTCTATCTAGGTTAGAAAACTCAACCTAGTTTAGAAATCCATAAAAGTCCATCTAGGGTTTCTCTTCTTTCTTCTAACACAAATTCATCTCTCTCTCAAATCCCTTTTGTTTTTCTACTAAGCAAGAAGAAGGATGATACTTACCTTAAGTTTAGCCCAAATCTTCTTCTTCTTTCACCTTCTTCCCTAGCTCTCCCACGATTTCTTCTTCTTTTCTCCTCTCTTCTCACAACTTTCTCTTCTCTTTTCTAACTTTCACAATTTTTATCTTCTTCCTTCTTTTAATTCAAGACAACATTTTACTTGCACTTCCCCTTTTACCCCTTATTTACCTTGTCTTGCCCATTATGCTCCTTTACGTCTATTAAAACTAACATCTTATACTACTAACTCCTTACTAAATCCTTATCAGGTAAATGAAGAAATTTGATAACACTTCCTTCTTGAAAAAGTTTCCCATTGTCTTAAGTTTCTAATGACACCAAAATCATTCAATTTGGTTTAAAAATTGGAAAGTTGTACCCCAAATATTTTCAGACTGTTCTCATTCTATCACAGTATACTATATCCTCCAGAAATTGAAAGTTTTAGAGACTGAATCAAAATTTGATTTCTTCAAATAATCTGTATATCTATGTCTCTAGTTTACTCCAAATAAAAAATCATCTCATTTAGAAGACTACAAAATAAGATATGATTAAAATATTGGAGTATGTTCAGTAAAATCTCCAATTCATACTCTTCCAAACGGTACCCTTAGTTTGATTCAATCAATCTGTTTCAAATCAATTCCAAAAGCTACAAATTTTGATGGAGCGATAGAGAAATGTGTTAGGAATCTATTGGTTCAAAAATCAGGTCATTTGGAGGTCGGATGACAAAGTTATGGCCAAAAGTGTAAAACATGTTTAGAGTTGGAAAACCCTTTGGGTGCGATCGAAAGGAAGAAGGTGTGATTACAAGAGTGGTTGTGCGATCGCAAGAGGGCCTGGTGCGAGCGCAACCGAAGTTGTCTTGACTAATATATCCTCTACGACATCCTAACTTGTAATGGTCATATCTCTCAACTCCGATATCTAAAAATTTCATACTATATACCGTTGGAAAGCTAAGAAGATAAGGTATAACTTTCATGAAGATAACTTTATTTAATTCAGCCTAGATTAATCCAGTTTTTCTCTTAAAGTTAGAACACACATATACATTCATCCAACAATGTACTATGCCCAGTTCTTAATTCCATGTCAAGTTTTAGGACTTTTAAAACAGAATTTAAATTCAATGTCTTCATGAATAATGTATCCATATCTCTCTAGTTTAAGCCAAATTAAGAATCATCTTGTTTGGATAACTAGAGAAAATGTCATGGCTAAAAGACTTAAGCATACTCAATAAACATGCTACTGCTATATTTTCCAGATCATCTTCCAATTTTTGATTCCAGATTTTATCCTAACACATCTTATACTAAGATCACCTCTTCTACTTCATTTACTCCTCATTTTCAACTCCATTTCAACTCAATATCATCCATAAAGAATTTATAGTCCATAATTGATCATGAACACTAATAACAAAACATACACATATATACCCACTCATCATCAACTTACTACATTCACTACCTTAATCTTGTCTATCATTTCTAATTCAGGAATTCTCCTTTTTCTTTACTCATAACTAATCGCCAACAATTTCTCATCTAATAGTTATAACTTGCAAGAAAAGTTCAGGGTCCAACAAGAGCATTCGCAACAGTTCGCCTTGAGGTTGAGGTAATGTCACAAGTAAAGCCATGTACTTTACTTCAACATCTACATAAGCTAGGCAACCTCCAAAATATAATTCTTGCATCATGTTATTAACTGAAATAACATGTTGTGTTAGACTGTCTCCAGGCATTAAATGCATGTTAACTAATTTTATATATATACTGCTAATGCGTCTCTTCTGTGTCTCATATCAAATAAGCATAGGTGTCCGCTTAATAATAGGCATCTTCATGAAAAACAAATTTTCAGGACTTAGAAAAGTGCACAAACTAACAAATTATTTTGTCTAACACATAGCGAACTCATGCTCATATTATGGATATAATTTAATTCTATCAGCAATATATTGACCTATTCAAATTATGCTATTAATTTCTAATCAATTAGAAATTTATTTCTAATCTATTCATATTCAAATAGAATTAGAAACTTATTTCTAATTTAAATTATAATTGAACTAATAAATTTATCTTGGTTTAATTAGAAACTAATTTCTAATGAAATTCCTTTCTAATTTCAACTAAACAAATTAATTTTGATTTTAATTAGAAAACGTATGTCTAATTTTAATTCAACAAAATAATACAATTAGAAAACTCATTTCTTATTTTGTTGATTTTATAAACTTATTTCTAAGTTTATTTTAACTAAACAAATTAGTTTACTGGTATTAAAAATAATAATTGAGTTAGTTAATTAGAAATTAATTTAACTAACTTAATTAGTTTGTGTAAATTAGAAAATGTATTTCTAATTTTTTATATTACATTTAATTGAAAACATATATTCAAAAGACTTAACCCGGTTATTATTACACATATATGCAAATCAACATTTGTTAAGTCTTTTGGTTTCTTATAGTTAAATGTTTAGTAATTTTTTAGCGAGCGGTGGTCCAACAGTGGTCCATCTGCCACAAATCGTTGATTTATATATGATGTGCTCCTTTTGTTTTTGTTTAACGATGTTATGTTACCTTTTGAGAAAGGCCACGTGTCTTCTTCTTCTCTGCGTTAAGTTTCTGCGTTTTTTTTTTCTCCTCCTTCAATCTTTAGGAAAATAAAAGCATCCTAAAGAGAAGAAACGAAAAACAAACAACTTTTCTGACCTCAGAAAAATAAAAAAAATATCCAAAAGAGAATAATAGAAAATAAAAAATATTAACCCGACTGTGATATCAATGTTAGAAATTATTAAAATAAAACATAATTATAAAGATTATGTTAAACTGAATCTGTTCATATGCATATAAAATAAAAAAGATGTCTTTGTCTTCTGTTGTTTTTAAATGTTAAACCTTAACTACGGTCGGTAGTTATGTAAAGTAGAATTACTTAATATCTTTTATAGGTGTATTTAATTCATTATCTATGACTTTCCTCAGGTTGAACATGCTCTGAGATTCAAATACGATAGATTGGATCGACTAGAAGGAAGAAGAAACCTGGAATGGCATCAACTTGACAATACTAAACTTCTTAAAACATCTTATAGGTGAGTTGAGTGAAGTTTCTTGTATTCTATTATACATGATCAAGGGTCTGTTCTAGTTTTTCTCGAAAATCCTTTTTTGAGTTCTTGTGTCATTTCAGGACTCTAGTCAACAACAAATCGTTCTTAAAATTGTCTCTCCGAGATTTCAACTTGTGCCAATCCTTATACAGGGAAGAACTTGAGCAACTTGAGAGGTATACAAATTTCCATTGTTTAAAGTATTAGGAACTTTTTTGTAGTTTTTAATTTTGTTCAGAAAATATATTTTTGTAGGTTTAAAAAGAAAAGGATGACAAAATACACAGAGAAGAACATCACACATAAAATTTTAAATTATTAATTTTAGTCACATTTAATTGGTTTGAATCAAGTTTAAGAATAGATTTAGATTGTTATATGATTAGTACATATATGATATTCATATTGCTTGTTATTACAAAAAAATCTTTTTAAATTTTAATAATTTTATCAACTTGGGAGGTATAAAAATTTATGTTGTTGTTTTCTTGTTGTTTAAAAAAAAATTAAAAGACCTCTAAATTTTAAAAATATTTGAAAATTTTTCTTATAATTTTCAACTTTTCAAAACTTTTATACTTCAATTAAAAAATAGCGATAAAATATATACGACTTAAATATCATATGTAGATTAATAAAGTACTAATTATAAGATGATTTAATGTAACTATTAAATTCGAACCTAATTATTTATATATGATTCAAATCAATAATTTATTAATTATTTTAAATTATTGATTTCAATCTGAGTTTAATTGATTTTCTAACCGAACTCTATAAGATAGGGCCTCTAAAAATCTGAAAGTTATAAAAAATTGAAAATTTTTAAAATTAAATTTTCAAAAAGTTTTTACACTAAATGTGTATAGCTTATTTCTTTTATATAATCATAATAACAGAAAGTTGACTTATATTATGGTGTTATGGAATCAGATGGGTGGAGGAGAGCAGAATCGGAGAACTAAAATTTGCGAGGCAGAAGCTAACCTACTGCTATATGTCTGCTGCTGCGGTTTTGATGGCCCCTGAAGACTCAGAGGCTCGCATATCCATGACCAAGAACTCTGTCATGGCAACTATTATGGATGACTTGTTTGATTTCGCCGGTTCAAAGGAAGAATTGGACAACATGCTTAAATTGTTTGGAAGGTCTGAGATTGTTCTTTTTACCTTTCTCTGTAATGAAATCTGTGTCAGGAATTGGAACATACCCGTGATCGAGAAACCTTTCTGTTGAATTTCCACAGGTGGCAAGGAGATTTCAGCGTTGGTTACTGCTCAAAAACTGTTGAGATATTGTTCTCTGCACTTGAAGCCATGATCAATGAGCTTGGCTCCCTAGCTTCTCGTCGACAAGGAAGAGATGTGACACATCATATGGTCAAAATAGTGGGTGTTCCTTAAAAACATACATACTCTATTTCATAATTCACATGATTCCAGGACAAGAACTGAAGTTGAATTTTGATGTGCAGTGGCATGATTTGCTGAGTTCTACGATGAAAGAAGCAGAGTGGGCTAGAGAGAATCATGTCCCAACGTTGGAGGAATACATAGAAAACTCCATCATTTCATATGCACAAGGACCTGTCATCCTCGTACCTCTGTTTTCCATTGGACCCGTGTTGTCTGAAGAAGTGCTTGCGTCTGTGGAGTACGATAATCTCTTCCGACAAGTTAGCTTAGTTGGTCGACTACTCAATGACCTTGCCTCTGATAAGGTAATCACAACGCGAAACACCATCGACCACCTCTTCCAAGTTTCACTTAGCTTTTTCTTCCTTATGCTAACTAAAAAATGAACGATTTTTGCAGAGAGAAGGTGAAGAGGGTAAACTGAACAGTGTAATCCTGAGAATGCTTCAAAAGTCCATGACTGAAGAAGAAGCATTGAGCGAAACTAAGAGACTGATAGAGAGTTACAGAGTGGAGTTGCTACGAATGGTGTTGGAAACCAAAGACAGTGAAGTCCCAAAAGCTTGCAAGGATTTCATATGGAAGATGAGCCACGTTTATCACTACTTCTTCAACGAGAAGGACGGGTATTCCTGCAACAGTGACAAGCTTAAAGACCAGAAGTCTGTTCTCTGGGAACCAGTGACTGTTCCTCAAATTCTGTCTTTCGAGAAATATTAGCAAAAATAAAATAATTGTGGTCTGGATTTGATCTTCTGCTTCATGTTTTTGCCTTCTAATTTGATCACCTTCATCTTTCGCCTTGGAATCTGCTTAGCATTGCCTAAACTATTTTGGATTGTTATGTTATTTTGGAGGAAAATTCTGATTATTGTCCACAAGTGTTATTTCAAAGCCCAAAATTAGCTATATTTACTTATATTTGATATCGAATTTCAAATCTTTTCATTTTTTAAGTCATGAAAAAATTATAAAAAGAATAAGAAATAATACTAAATTTTCAATTTTTGACTTTTAAAAATAGAAAAGAAAAAGAAATTATTATTAATTTAATAATGATGATGATATTAATAATTTAATACTCCTTCCGATTCATAATAAGTGTCGTTTTAGATACATTTTAATTATTCAAAATAAGTGTCATTCTTGACTTTGTATGCATATTTATAATTTTATTTCCAAAATTAACCTTTAATTTCTCTCTTATCTTAATTACACAGATCACAATTTCAAGACAATTTAGCTGCAATTTCCCTCACATGCTTTTTTTTTTGAAAAAGGGAAATTGGTATAAATATAGAAACAAAATTACAAGGTCATCAAAAGGAAAAACTCAATATATACAACACAGGAGAAGAGCCAGCAGAAAAAACCAGCTACCACAACAGAATGAGCCTAGACAGCACCGCCATCTAGCAACTATAGTCGTAAGGAATGACAAACATTAGAACTATAAGAAACTTGCTTAGCCAAAATAATCGCCCGAACATCAGACATGATTAAGCATATCAAATTCTCCTTCGTAGAAGAACTTTGGAAGCGACGAGTGTTGCGCTCTCGCCAAAGAGAATATAAACAGACCCCTAAAACAATAAGATGGACTGATTTGTTGGAACCTGCAGTAGAAGACACATAACTAGTGAGAGTCATAAGATCGGATCCAGGATCCGTCCAACAGCATAAGCCACCAACATCTATCCAAATAGAATAGGTAAAGCATGGACTTTGCTTGTGTGCATTGCACGCATGAGCAAAGACGCTTTGATTATATGCTCTCATAAACTAAAAAGTTCTTAGTTCTTCCGTATTTCTCTAATCTTTGAATCTAATTAGACTTCATTTCAGTGTTGCATGAAAACAAAACATACACAACTAGACTTCTATTATACTTTAGTTTTTAATTAGGAATTTGATTTAGACAAAAACATCTCTCTTTCTCTCTCTCTCTCTATGATTTTTCTAATGTTGAGGTGACATTACACCTACAAGTTGGCTGTATTATTTGGATCCCATTTCATGAGTTTGGGTTGATTCACAAAATGGGTATAGTATCTTTTTATATACATAAATACAAGTTTTCCTTATTAGGATCTAAATACAAAGGTACGAAGGTTTGTTTTTCTAGTGTCATTTTACAGGGATAGAATTTTACATTCATTATAAGATTATAGGAATATGCAAATATTATTTCTTATGTTATGGCTGCATTTGGTGAACAAAGGATCATCTACTTTTTAGCTGATTCAAATCTTTCAGTTGTTTGATCATTTAAAACAGCTGAAATTTTTGCTTGGTAAGAAGATGAATAATTAGCGAATTTATCCCAAACCGCTGAATTTAGAAAAACTCTACAATAACAACATTTTTAGTAGTGTTTTCATCTTTAGCTAAATATGTACAAGTAAAAAAATCAATTATATCCTCATAAATAAACAAAGTTATACATTAATTAATTTTTGCAAGTCAATTTATGCCTAATTACATTAATTAATTGAGCTATAGTGTGGCCTAATTGAATTATTTTTAATTATGCTATAGCGCCATGTATGACACTGTAGCATAATTGATGCATAACTATAGCATAATTGATGTATAACTATAGCAAAATTAATTATTATGAATAGCACTATTTGGGAGAAGGTCTTCTCTTGTGAGAAGTTATTTCGTCTTGCCCTAGTTGCAAGTCCCTGTGTGAACGGTGTGCTCCCTCGGCGTTTGGTGCTTCTCCCATGGCAGACGATACCCTCTCCGTTGATATGGCCCAGCTTTCTGTTGACGGTGGGGAGACGGACGTGGTGACCTTCACCGTGGATGAAGTGACCCCTGAAGCCCCCCAAAATCCCGCGTTGTGCTTGGTGGGTCGATTTCTCACGGCGCGGCTCATCAATTTCACGACAATGAAACAAACGCTGGCTTCTCTCATGCGTCCTGTTCAGGTCATGTTAATCAAGGAGATGGACGGCGGTACTTACACTTTCCAATTTTTTCACGAAATCGACATGCACAGAGTTCTCGACATGTGCCCTTGGACCTTTAACAATCAACTCCTCTTACTGGAAAAGCTGGGCAGCTACTCGCACCCCTTGGAGGTTCCCACGGCACATATCCTCTTATGGGTTCAACTCTATGGCCTCCGCCCCGGCTTCCGCTCCGCCTCTGTTATTGAAAAACTGGGGAACCAACTAGGTACGTTTGTCAAAGGCGACCCGGGGGACTTCACCAACCCGTCCCGATCTTACTGCCGCGTGCGGGTGCGATGGGCCATAGACAAACCCCTTCGTTCCTCCCTGAAACTGAAGATGGCTGCCGATTTGGATGGGTTTTTGGTGTCCTTGTCTTATGAGCGCCTCCCTGGGTTCTGCTTCATCTGTGGTATCATTGGTCATGGGGAGAAGTTTTGCCCTGTCCCAGTCCTTACCAATGCCGCGGTTGTGCCCAGAAAGTACGCCCCCCATCTTCGTGCGCCTACCCGTAAACCTCAGCCGCCCATTGGATCTCGCTGGCTTCGGGATGAAGAGATCTCTGATATGGGCTCCCAGTCCAGCACTGACAGCCCGTCGCCTGACTGCAGTAGCGATGGCTTAACCTCTACGTCCATGGGCCATGCACTGGTGGCTGCTTCTTGGGGAACCGCTTCGGAGGTTGTCGTCAGTGATCCCAAGCGCCGCCGCACAGGTATGGCTGCTGAACATTCTGGTTCACAGGAGCTGGCTGTGCAGCTCGTCACGTCTCCGGCTTCTACTGATTGTCTTCCGACGGGTTCTGGATCCCAAACCCGCTGCCATCCATGAGTCTCCTAAGCTGGAACTGTCGCGGGCTCGGCTCTCCCCAGGCAGTTCAGACCCTACTGCAGCTAGTTAGGGAACGCAGGCTGAATTTTATCTTTCTTGTCGAAACTTTATGTACCTCCTTTAAGCTTTCTGCTATAAAAACTCTTTTAGCTTATGATGATTCCTTTTGTGTTGATGCTTCTGGTCGTAGTAGTGGATTAGCCTTGTTGTGGAAGGGTGTTCATAGTGTTTCCTTATTGGGTTCCTCTCGACATTTTATTGATGTGCAGGTTTGCATCCCCGGCGTTGCCCCTTGGCATATTACTGGCTTCTATGGCCAGGCGAATCGCCTGCGATGTTCAGAGACTTGGGAGCAACTCATACAACTCTCCTCAGTTTCAGCTCTTCCCTGGGTTTGCATCGGTGATTTCAATGACATTCTCTTTCAGTCTGAAAAATGCGGGGGCTTACGCCAACCACCTTCTTTACTTCACGGCTTTCGCCATGCAGTCACGGAGGCTGGCCTTTCTGATCTGCCTCTGGATGGTTATCCGTTTACATGGGACAATGGCAGACTAGGGGCGGCCCATGTCGAGGCCAAACTGGATCGGTGCTTGGTATCTGATAGTTGGCGCGCCCGCTTCTCTGTTTCCACTGGCTCCGTTCTCGACCTCTCTTCCTCAGATCACCTACCTTTACTGATCCAGTTTCAGCTCTATGTTCCTAGGTCGCAA
>JANIPN010000007.1:57635558-57654413 GCA_027478595.1 Erythroxylum anguifugum | reverse complement strand
TTTAATTCTAATCCCCTTTGATGACAAGTGTCCTTTGACTTCGAAATCTTCAAACTTCTTTGACTTGTAAGGCTTCTCATCAATTGTTTCAAGAGTTTGTTTATGAAATTGTCTCAAAATTGCTTCAGAGTTTCATCAGGTGTTAACAAGTCTGCTTCAGGTTTTTGCTGTTGTAAATTCAGTTCTTCTTCTTTTCTTGCTGCATTTTTGCTGATTCTTTATTCTTCACTTTTCCATTGCTTGAAGCTCCATTCTTCTCATTCATCTTGCTCTGAACCTCATCCCCACTCTGAATCAATTGGATTCTGTTATTTGTATCCAAACATTTTTGAATTGCTACCAAGATCTTCATCTCTAGCTTCCTCTTCAATACTGAAAACTTGCTCTTCATTTTGATCTTCTTCTTCACTCTCACTAAGCTTGCTACCTCCTCCACAATCTTTAGCATAGCTGGCTGCATTAAACAACATAGATCAACAGCTCCTCCTTTGTTTTGTGCAGCCACCACTCCTACCATCTTCCTTAAGGACTCAAATCTCCATTTTAGTAATGCCTTAGTAAACAAATCAGCAAGTTAGAAGTGTGATCTACAAAATGCCATTTTAATATCCCTTTCTTCAATCAATTCCCTAACATAATGGTACTTCACCTTCATATGCTTGGTTCTCACATGATCAAATGGATTTTCAGCCATGGAAATGGCAGCACTTAAATCACAATAAATGGTTGCACAATTCTCCTTCAACTCATCCAAATCCTTCAAGATTTTCTTCAACCATTGAGCTTGTTTTACAGCCATATTGATAGCCACATATTCAGCTTCAGCTGAAAATTATGCTACACTCCTTTGCTTCTTTGAACACCAAGAAAACACTCCCGAACCCAAGCTACAACAATAATCACTCCTACTTTTGCATTCATTACTTCCAACATAACTAGCATCACTAAACACATACAATTCAACATTTTCTCTTCTTCCAAACCAAATTCCATGATCAATAGTGTGCTTCACATACCTTAGTATCCTTCTAGCATACAAAGCATGTTGTCTAGATGGGTTTTGATTGAAACCAGTCATTATATTCACAACACATGCAATGTCAGGTCTTGAAGCACATAAATACATTAAAGAGCTAATCATGCTTCTATAATAAGACACATCAAATTGTTCACCTAACCTTGTGGTTTCCAACTTCAGCTGATGTTCTACAGGGGTTTATCCAGCTTTGCCTTGAAGGTTTGAGGTAACAGGACTCCTGCACCAGCATCCCCCGTCAGTTGGGTGATATCACCTTCCTCTAATTCAATAATCTCCTCTACAGGCCATGTACAGGGCACCTGCTCATCTCAACGTCCACCGCCGAGTTTCCTAAGACAGCACTGTAAGTAGGTACTTTGGGGTCTGGTGGAGGATTCTCGTCACGTTCTCTGATCCTTACCTTCTTGGGAAGATGGCCCTCATGCACGAGGCTTGACATGTTAATCACAGAAGTTTTACGTAAGAGAAGAACAGAGGTTATGTAAAAACGAAAGCGAACAGTAGAAAGATTTCATAGCGTTTTCAGCTGTTCATTTCGTACAATTATATATTTATATTCATTATAAATAGTATTATCATTGCTGCTTGTGAAGCGACCTTCAAGGCCGATTTTTCAAAATTTTATCACTGTCTTTTCACTTCGCTCAGAGGAAAGAAAACAGAGTTTTACAAAGCATTGCCTTTATTACGTACGGTACAATACTCGAATTTAACTTCTTTCACTTAATTCGATTCTTCAGGAAACTGTGACTAGTACTTAACAGAACAAGTTTTCAGCTGAACATCTTCGATTGGCAGTCTTTCTTCAGGAAATGGACAATCGATATCTTTCTCGGGTAACAAAGCACAAGGCTTAGGAGTCACACGACTTGAAACTCCTGCGATGTCAGTGCAGTTCCATTGTAGCTCCTCAGGTTTCTGTGTCAAGGTTATTTTTATGTTAGAGACGCAAATTCCTGTGAAAGGGTCCTCTGTCAATCCTTCAAGTCTAGCAGAGTAGGTAACGTTTTCAGCTGTCATGTCCATGTAATTTATGTTTGCAATCTTTGGCAGTGCCTGTGGATCAAAACCAGGATCAGGGTGTGAACCGTAGGAGCCTGTCATCCAGAAAACGTACTTCATAGTACTCATTGTCAGTCTTCTCACGTATATATCTTTCACATAACCTCCTCTTCCTCGAGCAGTTTTGATCCTGACACCGGACTGAGTATTGATTGCTGTTATGTCTTCAGCTCTGACGTCTTGGATTCCTCCTGACATCTCACTTCCAAGAGCAATCGTTGCACTGTCAGGAGAAATGCAGGTTAGTCTTCTTATTACCAGGTGTTCTGTGGGCAGACCAACTTTTGTTCCATATTCGTCCCAACCGCTTTTAACTGCAACACAGTCATCTCCTGATATTATGTAAGAATCCTCAATTCTGACATTGCTTGATGAGTCTGGTAAGAAATGGTGAATGAAACACTTGAGTTTTTAGTGAAAATTTTGTATTGCCAAGAACCTGACACAAATTTGATCGAAATTAACCTGGGTTAATCCCATCAGTGTTAGGGGAATCCACAGGTGCAAGAATCGTCAGACCCTTGATCAACACATTACTGTCATGTTTCAGGTATTCTGTCAAGAACACATTACAAGGAAATAGTAGGGTTATGCAAGATCTGATGTAGGTAGCTTGCACCTGCTGTATGTGGGATGAACATTCCAGGAGGGAGAGTTGATCAGAGTGAGGTTTGATATCTGAACCTGCTGACAATACAATGTCTCGATTAGATATGGTCGGGTAAGATTTAGTTTTTGCTTGTGAAACTTGTCCCACCAGATGGCACCTTGGCCGTCAATTGTGCCATTGTTACCTGACAAAACAAGCCATGAAAATGTCAAAATCTTGTCACGATTGAACCTTTTGAATTCAAGGGTCTAGAGATAGATTACCGGTGATCACAACGTCATTGAGGTTTGTCCCTGAAATTAGACTGTTGAACCTTCCTGCAGGGGCATCTCTTCCTTTACCATAAGAGGGCAATGCAGGAAGAGCAGGCCATTCTGCCTCATCCTGCCCATAACACGTTTTTCACTTCATGATTATGGAACCATAGGTCCATTCAAGTTCTGACTTTGCAAAAAAGGGCCGACCCAGCCTAACCTAAAGGCAACCAACAAAGCCCGATCTAATGGGTCTCAGGCTAGACTAAAGCCAAGTAAAAATTCCAGCTAATGGGTGGGGTTTCAGGCTTGGGGATATGGTCCGGCCGATTTGATATATTGCTAACCCTGGTGTATATCATTATATTTGTAGTTGTGCTGCTAATGCAACTCTCTTCTACTGTCAGAAATGGAACAACTCTACTTGATTACTTTAGTTTTTAACTGTAATGTTCTAAGGATAACAAAAGGATTCAAGAAAACCTAACTATTTATGCTTCCATCCTCCCTGGAAAATAAGAACAGAAAAGGACTTGCAATACCTCTGAAGCAAGAAGAACAGCATCCTTGTCAATAAAAAGAGTGAAATTGCTGGTGAGATTAAAGCTCCCTGTTAACCATTTTCCTGCTGGTACAATAAGCTGTGCTCCACCATCTGATGCGTATTTGCTTAGCTGTGTAATTGCTGATTGAAATACCTTTGTGTTGGATGTTTTTCCATCACCAACACCTCCAAAATCTGTCAGAAGTGCATTGTGTTTTCGACAGCTTATTGCAGAAAAGCTTATAGTCTCCTCTTTCCTGATAAATCGGCTTTCTGCTACTTTCCAAGCAATTGAATCCAATAAGAATATGATTGAAATAATCCTGAAAACCTGTCAAAGAACAAGAACCAATCTTTATATATTCAATATTTTATCATGAACATGATACTCACAACGAATTGCCTGGATTTGGTACACACCTCCATTGCTTGGAGAATTCTTCTCTGTTTAGACTGAAAATGGTGGTATTATAGAAGAGTTTGGTCGATTCTGAAACCGAAAATTTTAACAAAAGGGTGCGAGGATATTGTGAAAATATCAAAATACTTCCTTATTCTGTCTAAATCATTGATTTTCATGGAAAATCACGAGTGTTTGCTGTCTAATATCTGCCAAAGTGTAACCTTTTCTTTTGTTTTGCCTTTTATGGTAAGATATTATCCGTTTCCATTCTTGAATTGAAGACTTGTGACTTACTGGCAAATTTTGGATTAATTTGAAAATTAATGGCATTTTTTTCCTTTTGTTTTGTTTCTTTTTAAACCAAACTCGTTTTGTTACCTATAGGTGCAACGGTGAAAATTTTGAACCGATCAACTTTTCGATTTAATTTAGTTTAATAAATTTTTTAATTAAAAATTGATCAGTTTATTAATTAATTGACCAGTTTTTGTAAATTAATCAACTTTTATAAACCAAAATAAATCGATTAATTTTTATTTAACAACCTATTTTGTAATTAAAATTTAAATTTTTCAATATATAAAAATAGTATTCTTAATTATTTTTAAAATTTTTTAATTTTATTTAATCTTTGACCAGTTTTACGATGTTATAATACTGGTTGAACCTTTTAAATGTTAAACCTCTTATCTTATCGTTTTAACTTTGAGTCTGATTTTTAAAATATTTAGTTTTATTTTTCGTTTTTCTCGTTGAAAAATTAATTTTTATTATTACAATTAATAATAGTAAACCTAACAAGTTTCTCAATTTATCTTCCTTCTAATCATTTTTAAAACAGTCATAAAGAAAAGGAAAGGCAAATTAACCAGTGGCAATAATGCAATAAATGTCAAGTGCAGTGTCTGTTCACAGGAGGATCTTCTCTTAAGTATTTCCACTCACATGTCACAGAAACCCCACAAAACAGATACTTGTGGTCTTCGTGCGTTTTGAGTTTTCAGAGGCTTCTCTGTGTTAGCTCGCGTTTTCGCTCTTCAGAGCTCGATCCATCCGCCTCCAATGGCGGCAGGATTATCAACTACATCTGTTTCCAAGCCTTTTATTTATGTTCCGGCCACCATCCTACTCCCAAAGCCCCTACATGTTTCACTCTTCCGTTCTTCGGTTAGGCACCGGAATTTGTTTTATTCTGTTCGAAGAAAGCCCAGTTTCGCTATCTGTGTCATCCTCCAAGACCCGAGACAAAATACCCAGATCGAAACTAGCGAAGAGCAAGTGCCTGAGAAGGCGAATAACCAGATCTTAACGCCTCGTGTCGCGGAGAGGCTGGCCAGGAAGAGATCGGAGAGGTTCACATACTTGGTCGCTGCAGTTATGTCCAGTTTTGGGATTACTTCAATGGCTGTTATGGCTGTTTACTACAGGTTTCATTGGCAAATGGAGGTAACTTTAAACTTCTTTACCTTCTCAGGATTGCTAACCACACGTTCTAAAATTGGGATTCGTCGTGACAATACAGGGAGGAGAGGTGCCTTTTCCCGAAATGTTTGGTACATTTGCTCTCGCAGTTGGTGCTGCTGTGAGTTACATTACATTTGTTTCCTTCTTCTCTTCTCAAGACTTTCTTGGGATTTGAGATGTAATCTAATAGCGTTTGGTTCCTTCTGGTTTCAGGTGGGCATGGAGTTCTGGGCCAGATGGGCTCATCGAGCTCTCTGGCACGCTTCTCTGTGGCATATGCACGAGGTTTGACTACACAAACATCCATGAAAATGCAAGACTCATAGCTAAGGCTCAGCACTTCCTGACCAGCTCAATCTCAATCTATATTTTTCCTTGCAGTCTCATCACCGACCCAGAGAAGGTCCGTTCGAGCTAAACGACGTGTTCGCCATAATTAACGCAGTTCCAGCCATTACCCTTCTCGCTTATGGACTTTTCAACAAGGGCCTTGTTCCCGGTCTCTGTTTCGGCGCAGTGAGTGCTCTAGTTCTCCAAGCTTTATGGGTTTGGGTTAGTTTAAGATCAGTTTCGGTTTAGTAATACTAAACGGGAAGTTAAAATCATCTTCTTGCAGGGTCTTGGAATCACAGTTTATGGTATGGCCTACATGTTTGTCCACGACGGTCTAGTTCACAAGAGATTTCCAGTGGGTCCAATTGCCAACGTGCCTTACTTAAGAAGGGTAGCTGCAGCGCACCAGGTAACACAATCAATCCTTTTATATATACATATAACAAAAAATAAATCTTCATTAGATCTTAAAATCGTAAAAACTTTAAATCTGGTTGAATTTGGATTTAAATTTATACTCAATTTTGATATTTTTTAATTAGTAAAAAATTAAATTTGATTTAATTAGAAATAATATTAAATTAAATTACAAATCAGGTCCACCATCAAATTTTCATTTACTATTTCGTTTGCGATTTGTTTGTTAAAAATATTATATTTACTTCATTAATAAATTATATTTGAAGTAATAATTTAAAATAATTACATTATAATTAACTATATTTTAATTAATTAATTATAATTTATTCTCGTGTCCCTTGACCAACTAGCACCCCTAAGTATATTTTGTTTCATTGCACAATTGAGTCTTGAGTATGACCATCCAACTTGCTTGTCGTTTTCATGCTATGTTTCTGTTTTCAGCTCCACCACTCAGACAAATTCGAGGGTGTCCCTTACGGCTTGTTTCTTGGACCTAAGGTGGGTCTCTACTCTAGTTCTCTTGTTTATGGTCACTTCGTTTTAGCCCTTCAAGTGTAAACTAGCAAAGTACATTGCTTAACGTGTAGGACTAAAGATGTTATCTAATGTGGTCCAGGAACTTGAGGAAGTTGGAGCCACGGAAGAATTGGAAAAGGAGATCAATAGTAGGAGTAGGTCATATAAAGGCTAAAAGATCTAATTAGGCTCCAATTTTTGTTTAATTATCATGTAAAGGAACAATAGTCTTAATGGAAAATGAGTTTTTTTTCAAATATTTGTTGTTAAAATTCAAATTTGATTTAGTTCAAAATTAATCAATTTAATTAAATTTAAATTTTATGCACAAAAATGTTCTAACGAATAAGTTTAAGCCTGTCTTGATCAAACTAAGCTTCGGGTTTTATTCAAACTCTTTTTTAATTTTTGATTTTGAGCCTAAACCTAACTAATTCAATGCTTAATATTAAATTGAATTCGACCAACTTTAAACTGTTTAAGTCAGGTTAAACTGAGCCATATAAGCCTAATTGTAATTAAATTTTAAGTCGAACTCAAACTGAACTTAGGTCTAGGACTAGGTAAGCATTGGCGTTCTAACTTATTATTATACTTTATACTTGAAACTCAATTTAAAATTGACATGAAATATTTTTATATATCTTTTTTTAATTAAGTTTAAACTTTAATTTAATAATTAAATTAAAAATTTTAAATATGCTCAAAATTCGAACGGAGACATCATGGTACGACCGATCTCTGAATTATCAATACACGACAAGAGAGTTTACATTTGAGGTTTTGTTTCATCTAAAGAATCTGAACTATTTTGATAATGGACCAATGTCCTATCTCTAAAGACTAAAGTTATCCATATCTTGATGGGAGTTGGATTACGCTGAGGTGGAATGTCGTATCATGTTGGGGAAGAGACACCGGTGACCACTTTCAAGCCCCTGATAATAATGTTATTTATTTATTTTACAATTTAATAAATAATATTATTTAAGGGGTGGGGCTGACCTTGTAGTGTACACGTGTAATCATCTACCTCGTATTTTCGAACCCGTTTAAGTAAAGGAATAGGTCACTGGGGAAGACAAGTTACTGCAATGATGACAATTAACAGAAAACGAAGACCTTGTATTGACTAGTTGCTTTTCCATTAAAAACCTTTGTGTTTAATTTATTATTTTATTAAATAAGTTAATAATTTATTATATACACCTTTTTTTTAATATTAGAGCATATGATAAAAATTGCTCATTCATAACCATAACCAGAAAGTCATATGTTTGAATTACAAAGATAATCCCTTTATAAAAATATAAGAAAAGGTTGTGTACATCAATATCCTTTCTTAAATTCTCGCAGAACAGACAATTTTATGCATTGGGTAGGTTGAACTATCTTTTAATAGTTAGGGTATACTTGTTTGGTGGGTATGAAACGAAAGATAAAGTTTGGTAAGAAATTATGATTAGATAGCTTATACTTTTATTCATAGTTTTTGGACATTGTTCCATTCCTCTCAATTATGAGAGAAATGGGAGCCATTCCTCGTATATTTTAACGCGCGTTTACTATTAACGACAGTCCAACGCTTTTCTTTATTTGTCTTCCCCGTTTATCACTCTCCAATATCCTCTGTTCTTCAATATAATAGCTTTGCCACTATTATTTATTTCTACCCTATGACCCAAAGCAATGCTTGATTGTTTCTGGTTTAGTAAGGTTTAGTATTTTTTAACTAATAATATTATTAATTAACTAATTACAATATATTAAAATATAATTCATTCATTAATTAAAATATTATAAGTAATTAATTAATTAACTAATTTAAATATTATACTCAATTAATTACATTATAATCAATTTAAATAGAATTCATTAATTAGTTACAATATAATTAATTAAAACATAATTCATTCATTAATTAAAATATTGTAATTAATTAATTACAATATAATAAATTTTATTTTTCAATATTTTTTACAAACCAATCACTATTAATGATAATGGTAATCATTCATTTTTCTTAACCAACTATCATAATTATAATGATAATATCTATTCCCATTCTTCACTATATTTATTCCCGTTCTTATTTATGAACCAAACTTTCAAAGGCTTTTTGGATTTATTTGGCATGCTTAGGAATTGACATTGCAATCACTCAATACCATCCATCAATTCAACAAGTATGTATTCCACTTGGTTACTTAGTTCATTGTTTAATCGAAAAGGCACCGAAAGTTATCTTTATGGTCATATCCAAAAAGTGTAAATTAAAAAAAAAAGGGATTAGATTTAATTCCATTTTAAAAAATCAAAATTAAGTTAATTAAAATTAAAATTTAGTTTGAGTTTAAATATATATATATATATATATTCAACTTATTTTGTAAATTAAGAAATTATTTTATTAAATTGATTAAGACCGTTTGAATTAAATTACATATACATATATATATATATATAATCTTAATCAATTTAATAAAATAATTTCTTAATTTACAAAATAAGTGTATACCAACTTGAGATCCGATGTTAAAAATATGCATGAGTTGGCATCAAGAGGCACAAGGCATTCAAGTTTCGAGTTGAATAGGGTTAAAGATAACCATTGAAACAGTCCTCATGCAGAGTAGTACTTCAATCATATCAGATACAGAGTGCTTTCGAGGTCTATCCTGAGGAATATTAAAAGATTGACAGGTCAAGACCTAACTGTTCTATCTCCATTCTGTTTACTTTTATAAAGAATGGTCCGTTTTGTGAAATTCCAATGTCATTGACCATGGAATATCTTATCTCTAGCAGAAGAAACTTTTCTGCTTGCAACTCCAAGGTGACATTTGGACCGACCATCCGACAGTATCCTATAAAAACTATGAAAATGGAACCTGGGCCCCTGTCGATCTGTTGGCATCTCAACTGAATTTCAGAAGTCAAAACTTGGAGCCTAACAAAGGTAGGGAATTCAGGTAACTTGGACAGTCTTTAGCATGAAAAGTCACGATCGAATTCAAATACTCAAACTTGGGTACATTTTTTTAATTTAATTCATTAATTTTGAATCGTCTAAATCAGATTTAGATGATATCAATTACTACTCATGATGATCCTTCCAGCTTCTTTACCTAAAAGGATTAACAGATCCAGGAAAAGGAACGGCTGAAAGCCTAAGGACAAATTTGGGCTTCTAGGCCCAGCAAAAAGAGTTGAATAGGCTGCAATTGTCGAACTGCCCAACAATGGTGATCAAAAGAGGTGCCCAAAGAGGCCAAGAAGCCCAGTCTGTTTGGTTGCTTGGAAAATGAAGGAAAGTTTAGGCAAAAGGGAAATTGGAATTTTCAATTGGATCCCACAATAACAAACAGGTAAATCAGTTCCTCCTACATAATGAGTTAAACTAAGCTGGATTTTAATTCATTATGCAAGCTAAGCATGATAGATTGTTCTAACATTATAGTGGTTTTGACAACTTAACTTGCAATGGATATGATCATGCCGTAGCATATTTACCTAATGTGTGTTTATAGTGGGATCAGCATAGGCCTGAGCCTGGAAAAGTTTCAGGTCCAAACCTGATCAAACTGAGCTAGGTTTGGCATAGGCCTGAGCCCTGAAAAATTTCAGGTCTGAGCTTGATCAAACTGAGTTCGGCTTATTAGCATATTTACCTAATTTGTGTTTATAGTGGGGTTGGCCCGAGCCTGTTCAAACTGAGCTGGGCTTATTAGCAAATTTACATAATGTGTGTTTATAGTGGCGTTGGCATAGGACTGAGCCCGGAAAAGTTTCAGGTCCGCCTGATTAAACTTTAGCTCGGCTCATGCGGGATCACGCAAACCTGAGAGTATTATACTGGGAACATCGTCTGCTTGTATTAACTTTCGTACGAAGTTTGCTAGTATTTCACCATTGACAATCTCGCTTGAGCTGCAATGTGTCAAGTATGTCCATCAAGAGATCGGAATGCAGAGTCCAGAAGCACACAATTTCTTTGAATATAAACATTCCCAGTGATTCTTTATGCTGTCTGCAGTAATATCTTGGGATGAAAAAGGTCCTGAACCAAAAAAGCAGGGATTTTCCTCATCTTTTTTCCATTCTGAAATTGCATCAGGAAAGACCTCTCAGTTTCTCTGCAAACTCAAGGCACTTGCCTGTGATTATTATCAACTTACACACCAAAATCAGAAAAATCGAATGATTCTTAGAACCTGAATCAAGATTGACTTTATTCTTTACATAGGCCAAAAAGGCTCATGGAGAAAATGAGGTATGGATCGGTTCATTAAACCTCAGAATTATTCAGAAACAAAAGGGCAATCTTTCCCCAACATGAAAGGAAAACACTTGAACCAAATTCATCAAAACTTGGAAGCAAGGCACATGATACATGTATCACTATTAAATTGATGCTAGAAAAGTTGCTATCTGCTAGAGGAACTTGGAATCAAAACACAAACTTACAATAACCAACTATACACAACTTAGAAGTAAAACTCTTTATGAGTTATAGCCACAAACAATTACCTGAATCTAGCAATACCTATCCACCAAAGAAGGAGAAAAACCCACGTTTTTTGGGCTCCTCCTCGACCATAACAGCTTTCATGGTGTCCTGCTCCACAAGTCTCCAAGCAGATTGTTCAAAAGCTAGACCAGCAAGTGTAGGAGGCTTATTCAACACAAGTGGGTAACCTCTGTTTGTGCTCCTTAAGACCTCGGAATCCTCAGGAATCACACCCAACAAAGACAATCCCAACATCTCCTGAACATCAAGCACAGACATCATGTCCTCACCTTTGATCATATCTGTCCTAACCCTGTTCACAATCATCTTTATATCCCGAATCCCATCACATTCCAACAACCCTGTAACTCTATCTGCATCTCTCAAACTAGTTATGTCCGGCGTCGTCACGAGCACTGCCTCATTCGCCGGCGTTATAGCGGTGATAAACCCTGCATCGATTCCGGCGGGACAATCAATGAGTATGAAATCTGGGCAACCTTCGGGCCTCGCTTTAAGTGCCTCCACAAGCCAAACCAGTGCTTTACCGCCGAATCCCAATGGAAGCTTAGACCTGGGTTTTGAGATGCACAAAAGCTCGAAATTCGACCAACGTTTGTCTCGAACCAGAGCTTGGTCAAGCCTGCAATCACCATTCAGAACCTCCACGAGCGTGTAGTTTACGCGGTTCTCAAGCCCGAGTAGAAGATCAAGATTGCGGAGTCCGACGTCGGCGTCGACGGAGACAACGGAGAAGCCGAAGCGAGCCAAGGAGAGTCCGACATTGGCGGTGGTGGTGGTCTTGCCAACGCCACCTTTACCTGAAGTAATCACGACGACACGTGGGGTCTCGCCGGATAGTTCAGGCTTCCTATTGTATTGGAGAAGGGATTGGGTAGTGAAATGGTGATGGGGTCTTAGGGTTTGGGTTTTGGGAGTGAAATGTTTGACTGGTGTAAAGGAGTGAAGCAATGAAGGTTTTGAGCAAGTTGGGATTGGCCTAAGAGACATCATTGAAAGAAAAGCTTGTGTCTTTGTGTGTGAATGGTGGGTGAGTGTAAGAGTGATGATTTACCCTACTCCATAGCCAAGAGGAAGATCATTTGAGGAAGAAGACTTTGGGTTTTAGGAGATTTGTGGTTGTGTATATAAAACAAGAGGCTATTGGAAAAGCCCACTTCATAAAGTATGATGGACTTTGAATGTGTTAAGCATTTGGGTCAAAATGATCCATCCAAGTTTTGAATAAAAGAGATTAATTGTTGAATTTAGACATTTTCTATATAAATTAAAATTGTTCTAAACCTAATTTAAATTTCTTGAAAATTTTGTTTTTAATATGTCATTCGGGATACCCTTGGTTAGAGCGTGTTCGTAGAAAACAGAAGCCAAAAGCATGTGACGTTGTTAGATCATATGAATCGAGAAAGGTCTCTTAAGTTTACGGAATCTTTCACTAATAAGCTTCGAGGGAGCAGGTTTTCTAGACTTGCAAGGGTTAATTACTTAAATTAATCAACTATGTGTGTGAATTTCTCATTTAGTCCTTGAAGTTATTTGTCACTCCACTTGACCTATAACTCAATGAATTGAAACCTTCTTCATTATTCCAAAGCCAATTTGACCTCCAATACCAATTTTCAAGATTCAGAATCTGGACCATCCAAGAAATTTAGAAGCGCGATTGGACGGCCAAGATTAAACTTACTTTCAGGGCCCACTCAACCAATCTGTTAGTCTTGCCAAGTGGCGTGACGTTGGCTGTGACGTCAATATACCAAAAATTCTGTATCAAAATCCACATCATTAACTGACACGTGTAAAGATATCGTTGGCTAAGACAATTGCCCTCGCTATTGCATACCCTCTCTTCGGCCTTACTCTTTCTTTGCTTATGTCTCTTCGTATCTTCACCAAACGCCCTGATTTGTAACCCTAAATTCTATCCTTCTCTTCTCTTCCTGATTTCGACGAGTATAGGGAAAGCTTGAGGCACTCTCACGTTGTCTCTTCCATGTAATGAAGGTTCAAATTTGATGAAATTTGCGGTGCTTGTCTTGTGTTTTTAGTGGATTGTTTTGCCAATTTCGATCGTATGATTGTTTACATCTTAAAGTTGGTGGCTTTTTCTTAATGGGTTTTCGGATCTGATCTTTGTATAGGACCTTTTGGCTTTTCATGGTTGGAATCTGTATACTTTTATAAAAAGTTGATTGTGAATTGGGGTTGTGGTTAATAAGTATTGGCACAGTTCTGATTACCGATTGGTTCTTTGTTCATCTGATCAGATCTTTTCTGGTGTTCCCTACTTGGGACGTATGAATTTCTCTGTTTTTAAATGCTTACCTTTAGGCTAGAATTGATTCTTAATCAGATATGAGTCGCAGTTTGTGGGTTGTTAATCTTCCGGTGATTGTTATGTGGTCTTCAATTATTACGTGTATGGTAAAACTTCTAAATCAGAGATATGACGGAAGATTGCTAAAACTTTTAATAAGCTTAAGCGACTATCTAAACCATACCTAATTCGTTTATTTGTAGTTTGTAGATCTCACAAGATTTCATTTCAGTGAAGTTTCATGTGTTGATCTGATCTTTTACAAAATCGATACCTTTAGATTGTATCAGAGCCCAATGTTACTATGGTAACCTGTGTAGCATGTTTTCGTTCGTGGCTTTCTATTTAATTTTTTTATTTTGAAATCTTTCCTTTCAATTGCAGTGATGTTTTAGGCTTTTAGCTATGTGCGGTGATCATGAAAATGGAAGTTGTAAATGTCTTGGTTGCCCGTTGCTCAATTGTGTTCTCTGTATGTCTATGTTTACTACTCTTTATCTTGTTTTGATCTGCTGGTACTCATGACTTTGTCGCATTTCCAACTGCAGTAAAGGAAGGCCATGTGAGCTGCCTGAAGTAGAATCCGTGTTGTTATTGCTGTGATTTTTTTGTTCAATATATTTTCTTAGTTATAATGAGTAAATGCAAGGGTTGTGGGAAGTTGGGGAGCATGGTGCCTAGGGATGGGTTTGTTAGTGGCTACCTTGTTTCCCTTATGTTGTCCCCTGTCGTCTCTGTTTGGGATTGTATTGTTCGAAAGAAGAGGTATTCCTTCAGGCCCGAGTGGGTGTAGTCATTGATCTTCCTGGTTTTAATTGTTTTGATCACTGAAACTAGGCAGTAAGTATTTAGTGTTAAACAGAGGACCGAGAAGAAAAAGAGAGACAAAATTATGGGAAAATGTTTTAAGTGTTAGAAAATATATTCTAGCATAGGTAGAAAGTTGATAAACAGATAGTAATCATAGTTGGCAGTTTCCATGGAGAGCATACCGTGCAATAAGGTGCAACCTGTTGTGAGAAAAGTTAAGAAGAAGCAGATGAAAGGTGAGCTGGACCATCTCAAACGGGCAGAGAAGAAGCAAAGGCGCTTAGAGAAAGCTCTTGCTGCATCTGCAGCTATTCGATCTGAGCTTGAGAAGAAGAAAGAAAAGAAGATGGAAGAACAGCAGAGGCTTGATGAAGAGGGTGCTGCAATTGCAGAGGCTGTTGCTTTGCATGTGTTGCTTGGTGAGGACTCTGATGATTCGTGCAAATTTGCTTTAAACAAAGAAGTGTTCACCTCCTGGAACTGCAACAACGAAATTGAGCTCGTAATGGCTGAAGAGAAAGCATGCATTCCTTACTGGGGCTGCACAAGGAGTTCACTTGAAAGAATTGGGTATGGAGCTGATCGTAAATGGGATGATATCCAAAATGGTGATTGGTCGTTTTCATATGGTTCTTTTAGAAAGGATTTTCATTCACCATACTTTGACGGTGGAAGTTGTGGGACTACAGAGTTCTCAGCTGGTCTTATTGCAGCTCAGGCTGTTTCATCCCTTAAGATAGCAGAGGAGGCCTGTGCTGATACAATTGTCTTCAATTGAATGCCAGGGGGGCTTCATAAGCAGTTTTTTGCTTTCTTTGCTGGGTCTTTGGTTTTCTTCAGAATAACAATATTGTATATATTCCCATGTTTCTCGTTGTCTTGCTTGCATTTTTTTTTTTCCCGATCAAACAAATGTTGTACTTTGGTGCTCTCTGTTGCCTGTTGGTTTCTTTCAAATGCTCTTTGTATTCTTGTTCTGGTTGATTTTTACTATTGGAGCAACCTATAGCATCCTTAGTGGGAAGTGGTATTTGGATGTTCTTAGTTATTTTATTTGAACTGTAAAACAAATAGCACTAATCTGCTTGTACATTGTGGAATTTGGAAACAGTAAACTTTAATATCATGTAAATCGCTGCTATTTTTTTTGTTTGTTTTTTATTTTTTACGAGGTGTTTTAGGAAGGTTCTAATTATAAAAAAGCACCTTTAAGCTATTCACAGTTAGATTAATTTTCGTTCGAGTTGAGTAGATTTTTTACGAGAGGTAAAGTTCTAACTTCAAGTTTTAAACGGTTGCATATATAAAGATGATTTAAACCTGCGACTTTATTTAAGTCAGAAAAATTCTTTACCTAACTCACCTGCGTCATGGAATGGAATTGTAAATCGCTGCATTAGTTACGTGAAGTTAAGCCTATAACTTGAGGTTTCCTACTAACTTCATTGATTAACAATGCAATCTGCACGGCATAAAGTGCACTCTCGTCTCCCCGTCACTTTCTTCCTTTGAAGTCAGTTGAGCCAATTCAGACCAATATTAACTAATTTCCTCGAGGAAAGTGACACAGAACGTCTAACGTGTACACAAACATGATTAAAAGCTAATTATAGAATGCCACATAAATCGCTTTCCAGATACCAAATATTATCAACAGTAATATCTGTTGTGAAGAGAACACTTCAAATCAATAGGCTTTTGGATCTACTACGATCCTTTAGACAAACATTAATAATGCTTCGGTTGAAAGAACAAATGAGAATTTTACAGTTGATACACAATGAATGATACTATTGGCTTTTCTATTATAAGCATTCAACCGTGCCGTATCCAAAGATGCCAAAGAAAGTGAATTTTCTTTCACACCACATTCACCATTGATTCATGTACTAGTTGTCAGACAATTGTCATCATGAATTTTGGCCAATTGGTAGATCCGATCTTTGATCTTGTTGCTACTGACTGAGCACATCTTCGTACTTATTTTCAATATCTGAGCTACTTGATGGTTTGGCACCAGATGTAATCAGGTTCTTGAACCATGAAGCCTGAAATCTAGGGCTTCCTCTGTTTGAACTGCTAGGGGACTTGGGAGCTGAGCCATTGCTTGAAGCAACACCTAAAAGGAAGCGATATGCCACTTTACTTGCTGATACAATCTCCGTCTTAGCTTGTCTCAACTGTGATTAAACCACACAAAGAAGTAAAAAGATGTTAATTGCCTCAACACAAATGTTGGAAAAGAAAAGATGAAATCCCAGTATGCTTAATCAAAATTTATCAGTGGCAAGAAATGGTAAGTGCTGATGATGGATACAATAAAACAGTTGCCCAAAGGAGATAAAATTCAAACAGAAAACGTTAAATTAAAAAATAAGTAGTCATTATGTAGGACAATGATCAATACATTTTGACTGCTAGTAATAAGTAAATGCTGATCAAGTATAACATACAGCCATACAGGAACAAAAGAGAGCATCTCACCCTTATTGCTGTGTTTCCTGCTACTTCCATAGCAGCATCACCAGCATTAGCAAAGCGATTAACCCAACCTGTTAATAGTACCAGTGGAACACACATTCCAATAGAAACAAGATTACTAAGACTATAACTTCAAATCACATCAGAAACTAGAATATACATGCATCATGACCGATAGAACATCCTGTTTATAATTCATAACTGAGGCATTCTCACAAAGAAAAATGATTCTGTGTGAAATAAGGCACCTGGAAGTTTTGGCACCCCAAGCCTCTCACAGAACTCATCGCAGAAGTGATTGCAGTTCTTAGCTAACAAGTCGTATGAATTTCCAGGCCATTCTCTACTCAGCTCTCGCAAGATCTGATTTACCTTAAAGATCGAGAAGTTTGTTCGTCCTAGAACAATGCTCTCACGATATGTATACATCGGATTCCTTTTAGAAGGACAACTGAAAACTCCAGTTCCATGATCACAAAATCCAAATGACCATTCATCATCTCCATATACCTACAAAATATATAGCGTAATCTATTAAACTAGGCATTCAAAGGTAAAAAGATTAAGTGCGAAGTTTGACCAATTTCGACGAAATACACAAAATTATATAAGGAACAGCATCTTCATCCTCTTTCTTTCATGTACATGAATCTCTTTCTAGAACCAAGCATTTCCTAGTTTTGGCCAACGTTCAGCGATTGGGTAGCATATTTAACATCAAAACCATGAAAACCGCAAAAGCAAGACTGGCTTGAGAATCGGTAACAAACTCCCGGATCTACCCAAGTAACAAGATTCTACTATTGCTTAAAGACGCGCATTTCAGAGTTTTAACTCCATCTTGAAAAAAGTAGAAAATGATCTCATCCAACCAACATTGGCAAATCAATCCAGATAGAAATCAAACAGAAGCAAGTACGACGACGACGACGACAACCTGAACAGCGCTATGGAATATGCCACCCAGACCTATCCCGTCCTTGAAGATCTTGTTGATATTCATGATTGTGTTGTTCGTCTTCTCCGACCCACTATTCGTCACATCGTATATATGCAACGTAACCTCCGTCATTTTCACCCAAACCACAGAAACAAACCAAAACGAAAAACAAAAACTAAACCTAACTCTTCACTCTAAACGAAAATTCAAATCATCTTCTCCTCGACTCAACTCCCTCTCGCTCCAACACTCTGAACAACCACTCCAGAGCGCGAAGAAGGATGCTTCGAACTTCGAACTTCAAACTTCAAACTCTACCTTTAACTGTGATTTGATTTCGAAACTTTCATTTCAATTTCAAATCCTATTCTTCTCCGAATTGCTTTTTCAAAAAAAAAAAAAAACTACTTGCATTTCCATTTCGAAGTCACTAGAAATGATTAACAGTTTGGGATCAATTTGTAAATTATAAGATCTTTGAGGGCAAAGAGGAAAGGAATATCAATCACTTTTTGACAACTGGCCGACATTATCAGGAACATGGTTCTATGAATTATGATTAGACGCAGTTGGATACTGGACCCGTGATTATTCAAGTTGACCGACAGCTCTCAAATGACTATACCGCCCTCGCTTTGTCCGGTTATTGTTTATTTAAATCTCCAACCGCTCCGTCCCGCCTAAAGTTTAAAGTTTACAAATTGACGCAGAATGGGTCAAATTTGAAGATATCATTAATAGCATTTATGTAATAAAAGAAATCACAATAAATGTAACGAATACAGCACTAAATTTGGTATTCGAATTAGATTTTAGCACGGTACTGTATAGGTATTGGTTAATATTGGCTACTATTTTTGGTAATTTTTTTAATTTATGAAATAATACTTAAATTTTTTTAAAAATTACAAAATAATCTATTGTAGTTGTAGTTGTACTGTATATTTTTAACCATGTCTACGAAAATTATAATAATAAATAATAATTACAATTTTAATTTAATTTAATAATTATTAATAAATATAATTAAATTTTAAATATATATATTTAAAATATATAAATTTCAAATAAATTTTTATTTAATAATTAAAAATATATATAAATAAATACTATTTTATAAATAATAAT
>JANIPN010000007.1:57615350-57626205 GCA_027478595.1 Erythroxylum anguifugum | reverse complement strand
AAATTTATGTACCTTTTATTTCAAAAAATTTTTTAACATATTTTATTAATGAATTTATAACACTTATAAATAATAATTATAAATAAATATTACAAAATTTAATATTATATTCAATATGAGTGTCATTTTAAATATCTCATAAGATATTTATAATGATATATTTTGTATAAAATAATATATATTTTAAAATTAATTAGTAAATTATGTAAATAAATCAATGAGAAGAACATAAAAAGAATATGTTAAAAAATAATAGATAAAATTATCTTTTTATAACTTTTGGTTATTAAATAATAATATACTAAAATTTAGTGCATTACTATTTATTATACTATTTTAATATTAAAATTTGATATCTTTTTTTGAGTGATTACTTTGTACCTAAACAACATGTGTTGGTTGGAGATGCCCTTTAACTAATCAATTTGGACCTCTTGTTTTTTGTACTTGCAAGAATCTTTTGTTTTGGTGAAGAGAATTCACAAAATAAGGAGGCCTAAGGTCTCGAGAACGCTACCGACAAAGCATCATTTTGAAGAAGGGGTCGAAGACCCGAAATAGGCATCTCTCATAGATGCCAATGCTGTGAAGAAGAAGATCCTAATTTCGCTAGATAATCGGTACATATAACAAAGTAAAGGGACAAATCAAAAGATGTGAAACTTTGTGTGAACATGAGTACGTCTTGCATTGAAATGTGTGATCTTTGGTTGGTAACAAGTTCTCGTTAGTGTTACATTTATGTTTCACTTAATCTTGTCCTAACTAGAAGAGAAGATCTGATAACTGATTTTTTTGAAATCAGATCCTCTGTCCAGTTTTACTCTGTTTTATTCTGCTTCATAGAATTTCAGCTATTTATTTTGTGAGACCCATGCAAGATCCATGCGGACTTCACATAAATAAATAGCTGAGATTTATTGGACACAATAAGACACCATAATATGAGACAGAAGATCTGAACTCAATTTTCCTTACCTTAGTCGTTACGAACAAGTTTTAAAATTTTAAAATCACGGGTATTGTTTACTGTTGACCCTTGAACCGTGGCATGACCAACTTCTTGACAAAAAATGTAACGTGGGCAGACAGTTGTTTTGTCTTCTTCTCACCTTTTCCTATACAATTACAGGCGGCGATAAAAGTATTCACTAATCAAGAGAAGTCCCCGTCGGTAGCTCCATCAACAAAGGCAGGAGACAGGGAGAGATGGTTTCAGGAGCTGAAAGTGGTGATACAAATGGAGCAACTCTTTCCCGGTCGATTCGATCAGGAATAAAGCTGCTTGTAACAGTAATCTTTCTTGGGTACTTGATCATCTGGTTGATGATGCCTATGCGCATATATTATCTACACTGGTTTCCTAAGATTAGTGCGAAAACAAAGTCCACGTACTTGGGAGGAGAAGGTTCAGTTCCTGTTCCTGTTCTTACTTCCCAGTTCCCATTAATCTCTATTTTCAGAACCTGAAGAGGCGAGTGAATAAGTTCTGTGATGCTGTTCTACAGGTTCGTACTTGTTAATCTATACTTTCCCTGCCCTCCTCATAGCTACACTGGCCTGTATATACCTCCATCTGGGAAAGAAAATTCCTGACGATGGCTTCAGGTAAAGTACTGCTACTGCTCTAAAACTTGTGTCCTCTATATGATTAGTCTCTTGTAATCTGACTATGTTTTCATGGGCACAGCAAGAATGGTGCTTCAGGTTCAGGTTTTGGGTGGTGGAAACGAACGGCGGTCGTGAAAGGTCCCCTTGGAATCGTGTCCTGGATAGAGCTGACGTTTCTTGGCATGTTTGTGGGGTTACTAGTGTGGACCTTAGCTGGTTACTTGCATGGAATGTTTAAAACTAGCGTCCAAGAGGCTGAACATGAAGGATTACAAGTGTAAAGTTCTCCTCACAGGCTTTCTTCCTCCTCCATACATTGCCTATCTTTCAAAGATTCCACAGTCCCACCATTTTTGACCTGAAGCAACCTGTTTTGTCTTTTTGAGTATCATGTTCAAAATCCTTGTTTATATTTCTATGACCTTGACTATTTTGTTCAGGTGGGAGTATAAATTGGAATGTGTAGGACTGACTCTGGGACTTGTGGGATACGTAAGTATGGCCCTACTCTTCTTCCCAGTTACCAGATTATCGTCCATATTGCAGTTTCTGGGCCTGACCTCAGAGTCAAGCGTCAAGTACCATATATGGATGGGCCACATATGCATGATTCTGTTCACTGCTCATGGCCTCTGTTACATTTTCTTTTGGGCCAAAACCCATCAAATATCAGAGGTAAACTTTTTATTTTCCTTCAAGATTTAACTCAAATTTGATGCTTATCATATATGAACATTTAAATTTGACCAAATTAAGTTTGATTTCTTGACTTTTGACTGGATTGAGATGAAATAATTTGTCATCTCTGATTGAAGAAGGATTAATGTTATAGTGGTCAAACTAAGTTAAACATGTGAAAATACCTCAAAATCAAACCCAAAATGAAAAATTCTATATTCCCATATTCCATCACTAGAGTTTGAGTTAGATCTAGTGTTCTAAATCTAATCTGATCTTATTTTGCATATCTAACTTACTCCAAGTTGACTGCATTGCAATTTCTCAAAGAAGAAACTTAAGAAGCTGGTTTTGTGTTTTCACTTGGCAGATGCTCAAATGGAACAAGTTCTTTATTTCAAATGTTGCAGGAGAAATTTCTCTGCTTGCAGGATTGGTCATGTGGCCAACAAGCCTGAAACAATTCAGAAGAAAACTATTTGAGCTCTTCTTCTACACTCACTACTTCTACATTCTCTTTGTTGTGTTCTTCGTGTTCCATGTCGGCTTCTATGGTTTTTGTATCATCCTTCCTGGTTTCTATCTCTTTTTAATAGATCGATTCTTGAGATTGTTACAATCTCAACAGAAAGTAAGCCTAGTCTTTGCGCGAGTTTTGTCATGCGAAAGTGTAGAACTCAATATTTCCAAGCTTCCAGGTGAGTTTTTGATCCATTTTAATGGAGTAGTGGCTAAATTCCATTGTCTGAACATCATTGTTTGTCCTGCCAGGATTGAGCTACACTCCTATGAGCAGTATATTCATAAACGTGCCTAGCATTTCCAGGCTACAATGGCATCCCTTTACAATTACCTCCAACAGCAACACAGATCCTGAGAAGCTAAGCATAATCATAAAAAGTGAAGGAAGTTGGTCATCAGAATTATACAAGATCCTGTCGTCTCCTTCACCAATCGATCGCCTGGAGCTCTCTGTCGAAGGACCCTATGGACCACCTTCAACCCATTTCATGAGGTGCGTATATGCTACAGAACCAACCAGAATCTATCTTTCCATTTTCAACCGTGAATTATCAGAACATTCCCGGACAGGACTAACATTTGTGGAACATGAAAGGAGTTACAATCTTAAAAATATAGAAAAAGCAAGTGTTTTTACTGACTATAAGAGGGAAATCTGTGACAGGCACGACATTCTTGTAATGGTGTGTGGAGGAAGTGGCATAACTCCTTTCATATCAATCATCAGAGAAGTCATTTTTGCGGCCAACACAAAAGCTGACAGGACCATCCCAAGAATTCTCCTGATTTGTGCTTTCAGGAAATACGTGGACCTCACCGTTCTTGAGCTCATCCTCCCAATTTCAAGCACCAAACTTGACACATCTCGTTTGCAGATACAAATCGAAGCTTACATAACTAGAGAGAAAGAGATCAATACAAGTCAGCAGTTGGCCTCCAGAACCATATGGTTCAAGCCAGCTTCTTCTGATGCACCAGTTCATTCAATTCTCGGCCATAATGGTTGGCTCTGGCTTGGAGCAATAATTTCAGCTTCTTTCATCATCTTCTTGCTTATCATTGGTATTCTGATCCGATGTTACATATATCCTATTGACCATAACACCGACACCATATATCCTGCTGTTCCAAAATCTGTTCTGAACATGGTAGCTATATGTTTGTCCATAGTGATGACTGCTTCTGTGGCATTTTTTTGGAACAAGAAGCAGATGGCAAGTGAAATTAAAAAGATTAAGGATATGGGTTCACAACCATTCAACACACACAAGGATTTGGAGAACATGGGAGATTACCAGTCTCTTTTACAGGTCACAAATGTGCAACTCGGCGGAAGACCAAATCTGAAAGGTGAATGTGCATTTATCCCACCTGCACTTGATCCTATATGTTCTAAAAG
The DNA here is from genome assembly GCA_027478595.1 of Erythroxylum anguifugum. Classification (NCBI taxonomy): domain Eukaryota; kingdom Viridiplantae; phylum Streptophyta; class Magnoliopsida; order Malpighiales; family Erythroxylaceae; genus Erythroxylum; species Erythroxylum anguifugum. Next base: position 57,621,995 of record JANIPN010000007.1, on the reverse strand, counting down.
TCTAAATTCTGACATGTATTTCTGCACTGAATCTTATGCAGATAGATTGATGAAATGTGAGGGTAAGAGTGTGGGAGTTCTAGTAAGTGGACCAAAAGGAATGAGGCAAGATGTTGCTAAAATTTGTTCATCTGATGTATCAGGAAATCTCCATTTCGAGTCCATAAGCTTCAGTTGGTGAGGGGAAGATAAAGAGTGCTAGACTCCAGGTTCTATTAAGCTATACCTGGACAGGACCCTAAACATATAGTCATATTTATTCTTGCTTATAATAACCATATCACTTTGCATATCACTTTGCCATGTGATTCACTATATATCTTCCAAGATAGACAAGGGATGATGAAACCAAATTGTCCATTTCGGTAGAATTCCCGGTTTCCAACTTACCACCAAGGTTCAGGACATTTATTTTACCATGCTGCGACCTTCAGTTCAACAGAAGCTAGAAATGGTAGAAACCACAGAAACTAAAACATGACACACAGAAAAACCTTGCAGATCTCTATTTATCTTTTATATATGAAGCACCTCAGCTAGACATTACAATAGCAGGTGTTGGCTGGGTGACGAAGATGACAATGGGAAAAAACAAGGATATGAAACAGATACAAAAAATTGAAGCAACTTCTAACTTCTTAATGCAAAAATTCCTAAGCAAGTCATAAGGGGTAAGAAGATAAACAATTAGTAACTCCTATACACTACGTAAAACTCATCATGTGTAATCAACGAATTTGAAGGTTGCCCTCTTTGTTGAGATATCCCAGCACAAGGCAAGCACTATGTGACTTAATCTGTAAACCATCTGTCACTGAAAAAAGAAAAAGCCTATTCGTTATTAACTCTCCTAAGCGCATCTCTAGTTATATCAGTTATCCTGCAGCAGTTAGCATAATCATGAGTCATTAGCCACAACAATCTTTTATGTTACTGAAATCCAGCACCATCAGTGTCACATCGCCCCACCCAATGAAACATCTCATATCTTTTGTTACGTCTATTTCCATCATCTCCACCTTTCACATTCAACTTACCTCCCACCATCTCCCATTTTAGGAAATTTTCTAGAATGCCTCCTTGGGCTAAAGTGATTGTAGGAATCTGACTTGTGGGTGGGACGAGCATAGCTAAACCTTCGACTTTCATGAGACATTTTTGCTGGTGATTTTCTTCCTCTATAGTTTGGCAATGCACCATTTCGCTCATCAAACCATCTAGAACTATGGTGAGATGAGAAACGATTTCTTGTCTCTGACTTATAGCCGTCTTCATAAGTAGCAGCAAAGCGCTTCTGAAATGGCAACTTAAGTCTCTCTGCTCTGGCATCTGATCCGTAGACCGGAGACCTGCTCTGACATCTTGAATCCACATTTTGCGCCCTCTGCCATGCATATGTAGCTGGTGAACGACACCTAGATCTTGGAGGAGATTTTCTGCGTGCTAACCCATAATGATATTGTCCTCTACTAAGGGGAGATATGCGTCTTCTATCTCTCTTTGGCAGCCAATGTGGCGGATGATTAGGACATTCAGGAGTCTCCTCAGGTATGAGTCTGTTATATTCCTCTCTAATGCCTCTGCCAAGCTCTTGTTGATACCTTTTAAACTTACTCCTGGTGGGAACAAAATCTCTAACCCGTAATAATCTTCTAGTATCCATGGTGTACTTATAATTCCTGATGACTGGAAACCTCCTCATATTGTGTTCATACCCGTCACGAGTAGAGGAGTTCATAAATTGCCTGTGGTTGCAGCTCAAAAACCATGTATCTTCAGGCTCTGAATAATCAGAACCCCATCCATGGCCCTCTATGGCACTTCTTGGCCTAGGTGGACACAAGTAATAAGGGCTCCGAGAGGAAGGAGAATATCTTTGATCAGCATCCCAGTAACGTGGTGGATGATTGGCATATCGACCTTTGCCTGGGCTTTGTGCACAAAAATTAGAAGTAATTCTATCCCTTTCCAAGAACTTTTTGGAAGTATCCCCTGTTGCATCTCTACAATATACACCAACAAAACTATCAGCACCGAAACATATGATAGCAATCAGCATGTGGGATACACGTAATGGAATAGAAGAACAAGGGCAAAAAATTCTTAGCAATGTAAAGGCGAAAGAATCCAGAAGTCACCTGTTCTGAAGTGGAATGTCATCCTTCAAACGAATAGCATCAGGCCCTTCAACATTTGACAACTCCTCCATACTCAATGGCACTGATAAACCAGCTTTTGATGAGCAGTCTTTGTCAGTAGTCTCATTCAAGGTCCTTGTCCCAGTGCTTGCTGAACCATCTCTTCGAGAATCTCCTGTCCTGGAATTTTCAACTCTTATCACATTATCAGTTCCTGGGCTAGGTCCTCTCACAACCTTCATTTCCTTTCCACAATCCAAGTCAGAGAACCCTTTTTCCTCGAATTCAGATCCATAGTCCAACTGTTCAACACCCCCATCCTCTAATTCACTATCATCCCAGCAAAAAAGTGGATCAGATTCCCTCAACTCCCCATCCTCAAACTGCGAATCATAGCCATCCTGAAGTCCAGAAGTATTTCCAATGGCCACTTTCTCGACATGATCGGTTTGGTAACTGTTGGATTCATTACTCTCATCAGAAGTATCTTTGACAAATTTGCTGGAAGTTTTCACATCAGCAAAATCAGAAGTTGAAGGTTCCTGGATAATACAACTTGGAGAAGAGACAAATAAGTCACTATTCCTGTAGTCGTCATCAAGCTGTTGTTCAATCTTATGGTCCTCTGTGCTTGATCTGTTAGTGCAACTGGTTAAACCTTTCACGTCCACTGAAGGTTGTTCATCAGTATGCATACTCACAGAGACTAATCCATGCAGATGGCTCTGACTAATTTCTTTATGTTCCTGCTGGTCATCGGAAAGACCCAAATTTTGCAGCTTGCCATTTCTGTGGATGGAGACATTGTGTAAACAATCAACTAGAAAATCAGTTTTCACATTCTTACAAGGCACATTATTCAAGTCAAAAGGTAATCTATCATCCGTTGATGATTCAGGTTTCTTCTTTGCTCTGGTGTCATTTCTAGCAGAACATGTAGGGGATATGGAAGTAGAATTATTGACAACAGATGGGGCTTCCATTTTATCTTTTGGGTAGGAAGCAGTTTCTTCAACAACCACTGCGGAAGTTGATGATGAACCAGCTTCTTCTTGTATTGGTTCTTCCAAGAGTGAACATTCTTCAACAAGATCAATATTCTTAAATAAACTGTTATTGCAGGCCACAGCAGCAAGTATCTCAATCCCAGAGAAGTCTTCAACGTTTTCAAACTGACTTTCATTTGTTTCTGAAATCATACTAGTCGCATCTGTTGCCTTGGGAGTAGTATCACTTTTTCTACTGAGGGCTTTGCTATTTAAGTTAAGTTCAGGCACTTCAAAGTAAGGCAGTGGGCACCGAGATGTTAAGGAGGTAGACTGTGCCATAAGTCTCCTCTTCTTAATTGAACCGTGTTCTATTTCCTCACCAAATCGACGCCCAAGAACAGCCACACCATGCTGCCACATAGACAAATGTACCTCAGAAATTCATGCAGTTGAATGTTACAAAATCAATAACCATTAATAGAGCAAGTTACAAAAAGATTTGTAGTTAGATTTTGAACCTTCTCAGTATCTGACACCAATGTAGCATCTGCTTTGTTAGGGACATCATCTAACAGCTTGGAGCCCATGTTGGACTTTCTATCAATTAATCTCCGTGTACGCCTCGGGCAACTCCTATAACGCTTTGCCACTGTCTTCCAAGTCAACTCAGGATTTATGAACTTAATAAGTTCCAAATCCAATGTACTCATCATGCTTGTAGAGGCCACAATTCCTATTCCAACAACTGAAGTTCTATCACCACAATTCATACAAAGATATAGTGGCTTCTTGTTTTCAACTTGATGCCAAAGCATAAATAAAGCTACCAGCACAAGTAACGTATTTAGTCTGCAAAAAACGTGTCGAGTGCAATTAAGCACAAGTGAGTACAACCAACCACCCAGTTGATTTTCTCGCTTGTTCTACTGCGTCTATGCTGAAATCAAAGTTTTCCAGACACAGATAAAAATTTTGGCAAAGATATGAATCCCAACAGATTACTTTTCAGTTTCCTCCAAAAGATGGATTTCAAAGAAACGGCTGCAAGGTTGGAGCCTCTAGCTTCCACCGCTCTTCTCACCTGCAACTATAAAGTTTGGATAAGACTCCAAAGCAGTCTGAGACATGGAAGAGAAAGCAATAGCTATTCTAAGCATATCGAATCTAGAATTTTACATTTTATCATGCCAAGAATCTCATAGCAGGACTCCCCAGTAAAATTCTATAAGACAGTTAGGCACAAAGTGTTTTCAGTTAATTACTTTGGAGTGCAGGAAAAAAGCTCCATCCAATCATATTAAACCATAGCAAAAGACGTCCAAGTAAAGAACTAGAAAACAAAACATTTGATCTATGAAATAAGGGATCCACATAAGTTCATATCGTCGCTAAACTATATTTCCACCATAATATTCTTCGTCTATATTTCACGGTTGTTTCAGCACATGCGAAATAGACCAAGCAAAAGCAATTGTACCTATAATCCCATTGGAGATATCCAATCAAATCACTACTCAAACCATAGACTAGGCATAAATGATCTAAACCCAATTTGATCCCATCTTTCAAGTACCACCAATTAACATGAAAGAGCATATCCCTTACTTTGGAACCGATTAACATGAAAGATGACCTTTTGATTACCACATAAGATCTATAGATCCGATCAGGAAGACGAGAAAATGGTATTCCCAGATCGCCTAAACACAAGATTTAGAACAGAAATAAACACCAATTATGTCATTAAAGCTCCACAACAATAAATAACATAGACCCAATTCGATCCAGTCAATAAACCAAATTTCCACCCTCGGCAACAAGCAGATAAGCTATCCAATTACTGAAGCTATTTCCCACGACTGCCATGGCTAAGCATTTCACGAAAATAAGAACACACCCTTGTTTCAAATACTCCCTCAACAGAGTCGTATAGTTCTAAACATGTCCAAAACAACACCTGACTCCTACTTCTCCATAAATTCAAATCTCAAGATCGAGGCTTCTTAAGCCTCCTTGCACAATAAAAATGTACAGACAAAGAAGAACCGATCTTCACTGGGAACCAGAAGTCGCCGTAGCTTGTGATTCATCAATCAAGCTCTTCAGAAACTCGGCCTGACAACTAGATTTGCCTGTCCCAATGAGATGTGCTTCAAGCTTCTCATTCCAAATCCGACAAGTCGGATCAGGTAGGTCAATCGTAGAGAGAAACAAACACCGGACCCACCATAGTCGCATTCCTCCAGCAGTTTCATTTTTCATGCTTAAAACAGAAATATAAATCGTACGAATCAAAACTTATACCTTTTCTCTCTTCAAGAATTGCCGAGCTTCGATACAAACCAAATCAAAAATCTTCTTCTTTGTTCTTGATCTCCTCCTTTCTCTCTGAGTTTTTGTTTCTGCTCTACCAACGATCAAAGACCAATCTCAATCGTTTCGAATGTGGAACGTTCGATTGCTGAGCCTTTGAAGGCCGATTGTAGGCCGGCTCACTTCTGATTATTCTCTCCCTCTTTCTAGCTCTCTCAATCTCAAACCCAGGCCCTTGTGTGGATCGACGCCACAAAAGCCCTATCGCCACGTATTTATTGGAGACTTTATTCCGCAATTACCCTTGGGAGTTTCCGCATACTACCTAGGATTTGTCCTTCTCAGCTGCTCTGTCCCTTGTCCTATTCCGTCCTTGGAAAGGGATATTAAAAAAAACGAGGATGTTCCTCGGAAGTCTGACCTTGCGTTTGGTTACGTTGTATAGGGTTACTGTCCTCGTGAGTGGGGACAGTTAACAAAACAAAGGAATCCTGTCTCCCTTGATTGTTTGGTTCATGTCTCTACGTTTCTGTCCCCTGCCTCCGAAGGACAGGGACAAAGATTTCTGTCCATTCGAAAACCGATGGACAAAAATAATTTGTCCCTGTCTCCGGAACAAAGACGCTCGCTTCCTCCCAAATTACCCCTCTCTTAAAAGGGGGGAATTAAGAGATGGCTTGCATGAGAAGAGAGGGGGACGAATTTGAGAGAGGAGAGGAGAGAGGAAGTGTCGTGGGAGAAGAAGAAGAGAAAGAAAGAAGAGCCAAGTTAGGATTTTTGATTTTCTAAGCTTCCAATGAGGTTTTTGAAGTTAACTCAAGAAGAAAAAAGTTAGAGGAAGGTGCAAGCTTTCATTTAAGTCAAGAAACCCTTTGTTTGGGTAAGGATTTAAGGTAAGGGTTTTATAATGTTTTAGATTTTGAAGTGATTTTGGTTCAAAAAGCTTAGAAAATGGTTGGGTTTAGTGATTCTAGGATCAATTTTATGCTTGAGGTCTTTTAGGTTTTACAATTTTTGAATCCTATTTTGATTTGGAGTTTTTATGTTTTGTTGAAGAAATTCAAGGAAGAGAAGAAGAGCAAGGGGAGAGGCACATTTGAACCACTTGGCAAGCAAAGGATTTAAGGCGGGTGACATTTTTATGTTTGAGATAATAGGCTATAAATGTTTTCCAAACAAGTGTAATAAATGATCTTTCCAACTAC
>JANIPN010000007.1:57401999-57435846 GCA_027478595.1 Erythroxylum anguifugum | reverse complement strand
TATACTTTAAATAATATTTATATGCATAAATAATTTTTATTACAAAATAAAATATAGTTAAAATTAAAAATATTTTTAATTTTTATGTTGTCAAACAATCTATTTTATGAAGCTCTTTCAAAAAAATCTTTTTTAAATAACAACTAAACAGTCAATAGGCTTCTTAGAAAAGCTCTTTTTAGAAAAATTCTACAGAAAAAGCTCTACTGACAAAAGCTCTACTAGTATAAGCTCAACCAAATAGAGACTTAAAATAATAAATAATTTTACAATGTATTACATTATAAACCCTTCATTCAAATAACATTTTCCTATATTATATTATGAACCCTTTCATTTATTTCAAATAATAATTTTCTAATATTATATCTATTTATATTCTATTTTATTATAAATTATTCTATTAAAAATCTTACGTCTAATCGAATATGATCTTAAAATCGGGAAGTGATCTTTTGACCTATATATACTGTCTCAATTTTGTCCCAACTCATTCTAACTATTTATTTATATGGGTCTAGCCCGTGTATATTGTCTCAGTCCTATCCCAACTCATCTGGCCCGTATATGGGACTGTCTACACGGACCAGAGGATTTGAGGGGATTAAAATCTGCCACACTAGCTCAACTACCCGAACCCATTTCCCAGAAGGACACTCGTAATGTATAGTTCGAACCGTGTGTCTGAAATTCGATTCGGATCCGAGTTTCAATGTCAAACCTAATTTTTAGTAACGATAATGTTAAAAAGAGAACAGAAGAGAAAAGAACCGTCTTTGTCTTGGTAATGCCAAGTCGACAACAAACATGATAAGAAAGTCAAGTGGGGCTACAGCACGTGCGAGGATGTTGGTGGGGTCCACATTTCATGGACCCCGCTCATTTATTATCGTTACTTTTTTTTTTCCCCTCACTCCTTCACTTCCTACTAAGACTATTCATATTTGATGGCTTTTATGTTATTCGGATTATTCTTTGCTTTTGTTTTTATCTAATTTTCAAATAATTGGAAAAGAAAATTTGTTTCATACATACACACATATATATAATGTAATTATTAATAATTTTAAAATTTTAACATTGTAATTGTAAAATTTATAACGAGCCTATGGGTTCACACGAGAAAAAAAGTTAGACCACACACAAGCTCAAGTGAGGTTCCGTTCTAAAACTAATTGGCTATAGGTGGAGTAGTCCACTAGGCTTATATGTTAGTCTTCTTTTTTTTTTTCCAATATGAGACACTCACATGTGGATATTATCAACACTTTCCCTTAAGTACAACTGAAACTGGATATATAGTTGTCACTTGAAATAAACATAGTGGTAATCGGACCGAGCTGCTGGGATTGGACATCTCGACAGACAATCAGGAAATTAAAAATCCGAACCAAACCTGCCCTGATACCATGTGAAATTTGCAATGGGCATACGGACACACTCGAGAAGGAAAATTAGATCACACATAAGCCCAAGTGAGGTTCCATTCTAAAACCAGTTGACTATAGGTGAAACAGCTCACTTGACTTATATGTTAGTCTTCTTTCCTCTTTTTTTTTTCAATATGGGACGCTTACATGCAGGTATTATCAACACTGGAACTGAACATATAGTTATCGCTTGAAATAAATATAGTAGTAACTGGACCGGGCCGTTGAGATTGGATATCCAGACGGACAATCAGAAAATTAATAATCCGGACCTAACTTGCTCTGATACTATGTGAAATTTGCAATGGGCCTATGGGCTCACACGAGAAGGAAAGTTAGACCACACACAAGTCTAAGTGAGGTTTCATTCTAAAATCAATTGACTATAGGTGGAGTAGCCCACTAATTTTATATGTTAGTCTTTTTTTCCCTCTTTTTTCAATATGGGACACTCAGATGTAAATATTATCAACATATCGTGTATTTCGAACCATTATTCTTAAAATTTAATAAATATGATTTTTTTAAAACTAATTATTTTAATAAAATTCAAGATAGACAAATACAAAAATAAAAAATCTAATAAGAGCTTATTAAAGTGAGAGATTATATTCACTAGTGTCAATTAAAGGATCTATGAACTTTCATTACTCTCCCGTCACTTTGTAAGGCTTTTTGATGATCAATATGCTTAGTGAACTAATCCCACTTTTGTTATGAATGGATTAAGGAAAGGCCATGTGTGTTAAAGTCACAAATGGAATAAAGTGTGATATGAGCATAATCTTTCAAAACACCTCATAATGTTGTGGATGGACCCCTCCCCTAATTGGGCAATGCCCAAGTAGTGATGAAGTCTATGAACAACTTTCATCAAATTGCACAAAAAGTATTTATTTCTAGTAGGCCAAGTTTCCACTTTTCCCACTTTTATAGTTAAAATATAAAAAGGGGATTACATCTAATTAGATCCCTTCATATTTAATTTAGATATTTTTCAATTATTCCTATAATGTCATACCCTTTTTTAGGGATTGAAGACATTATTATTAAAGAACATCTTGGTTGGATCTAAGTTTTATTTTCTAATTGTTTTTAATAGTTCAGAGAGATCTTTTGGTGTAAGTTTAAGATTTATAGGAAGATTTGAATAGTTTTGCCAGAGTTTGTTTGAACAACAAATACCACATTTTGAAGACTTTTTCATACTCACTAACATTAGGATAAGATAAGGCTTATAATGAATAATTAATTTGCTGAGATAAAAAGATAATTATTAGTAATATATGAAATTTTACTTATTTAAAATTTAAAATTTAAAATGAGCAAGACCTTTTTTTTTAATTTTTAATTTAATAAAGAATAAATTATCATAAAATTTGTTCCAAACTTATAACTTTAGAATTATGGAAATAAAATGTCACACTAAACTTGTCTTATTAACGAATTAAAAAAAAACATTTTGGTCACTCTTGCCGGCTTGTGAAATGGTAAGAGTACCATAATTAGTAATAATATAGAATTTAAGACAGTAATTTTATTTTATATTAATTCATTATATATTATTTTATGGTAATTGAAAATCCCGTCTATTTTGTAGCTGTCTTGAATATTAAAAATGAACCACAAGTCAATTATTGGTTATTTTTTAATAAGATAAATAATTTATATAACTGTTGAATCATGAATGTTAAGTTTTGTTAAAAAAAATGAATTTGATAAGTAAATAAATAATAAAATAAAATATGGTTCAGCTAATTTTTAATTAATAATTTAAATAGATGTATCATAATATTATTAATATAAAATTTATTTTTTATCAAATTAAGTTAAATTTAAAATAATTTCTAAAAATTAAATTGAATAGGGATATTAATAACATTTAGTGAGGTGTATATATATTATTTATATTACAGTGTTTTATTGTTAATTTATATTAAAAAATAAATTTTAATAATTTTAAATTAATTAAACTATGACTTAATCTCGTATCGTTACCAAAAATAAAATAGCGAATGTAATAATTTCACACACTTGCAATAACTTCAGACATTATTAACTTTCTAAAAATATTCTTACATTTATTTTCTTACAATCCTCATGTTTCGGGCGTACTCGTTTCTCTCTCTCCTGTTCTTTCTCTCTCTACGCGATCTCGTCACCAGCTCTCAAAATTCACGAGGCAAAGAAAAGAAAAATCTTTCCTTTTTGGTTGCTACGTTCTTAGATTCCGAAACGCTTATCAGGGTGTTTCAAGGACGGCCCTTTCGAGTATAAAGAAGTTGATTTTACAATCTTTTCGCTGTTTCGATTTGGGCTGACGTATCAGTGCTCTTGTCTTGCTTCTGGCCTCCAACTCATGGTAAGTGTCCGGCTTAGTTTTGTTCCTTTTTCTTGTAGTGTGTAATTGTAGTTTACATCTGGGCACTTATTGTTTGTTAATTTAGGTCGTATGTTGTTGTTTCTGATTCTACATGTAGATCTGTTTGTTGGTTTTGTGAACATATAGTGACTGGGATCGTAAATGTTTGTTTGGTTCCTGGGTTAATCGGGGAAAGGAAGAGAAATGTAAGTGAGTAAAGCAATTTAGTGGTGTTAGTCGTTTAAGTAGTAATGCTATTTCAGGTTGCAAGAAAATCTGGAATCTGGAATCTGAAACTGTGACATGTCGAGTATTTTGAGGGTCATTTCTTTAAATTCCTTTAGACATATTTGCTATTGTTAAAGATACGCATGCTGAGATTGTGGGAGTTGAATTTTTAAAGACGTGTTTTTTCTGGTTGAAGTCAATGGTGTATGTTCTTTGAACAATCCATTGTAGGTGCTAAAATTTAGAATGCTTTAAGGCTTTTCCACAGAACCTGGAACCATTTTATCTTTGATTTTTGGATCAATTTTGACTTTTCCACTTAAGGTCAATGACCTTGTTATGTTAACTGGATTTTGACACCCGTTTTGCTCTCATTTGCAAAAGTCCATTTATTAAGTACACTTCCAAATATACACAGATGCGTGCATTTGCAGAATTTTCATTAAGGAAAGGATAATGTTTGAATGGCACTGTTTCATTTTACATATAATATATAGTATTCTCATAATGAAGTTACTATTTTATTTGTGCAGGTATTTTACTTCCTAATAAAACTATAAATCTCACACTAACTGGAAATTGATGATGTTGAGCTCTTAATTTATCGAAATTCCTGTAGTCATTACCGGTGGTTTGGAAAGTTGATTATTGTACATTATCAAGCCAAACAAGTTTTTCATGTGTTATTAATAAAACATGGACATATTGTGAAGTAATTGTGATGCTGGAGATTAAATAGGTTTGAGAAACCTTTGGTTCTGTAAGTCTAAGAAAACGAAAAATATGCCTTCATGGTGGAAGTCATCATCTAAAGAAGTGAAGAAGAAATCATCCAAAGAAAGCTTCATTGACACACTACATCGACGGTTTAGAAGCCCATCTGAGATTAAGTCAAACAACAGATCAGGAGGGTCTGGAAGACGCTGCAGTGACACAATTTCTGAGAGGGGATCTCAATCTCGAGCAGAATCCAGGTCACCCTCACCTTCAAAAACATATGTTTCTCGATGTCAAAGCTTTTCTGCGAGGTCCGATGCCCAACCACTTCCCCTTCCTAGTGTGCATACTCCAGGTGTGGGGCAAAAGGATTCTGGAAATGGCATATCAGCAAAACCGAGATCTGAGAAAAATTCAAAATCATCATTGTTTCTGCCTCTTCCAAAACCAGCATGCATTCGTGGTAGGCCGCATACAACAGATCTAGATTTAGATTTGGTCACTGCTTCGGTTTCTAGTGAGGGCTCCATTGATAGTGATGTTCCTGCTAATACTACTCATCGCAGTCCACAGGCAATTGACACCGAACATGGGACAAGAACTAATGTGTCCAGCCCTTCCAGGTCAGCCTTCTACTTTATTGTAATATGAGGGACATTATTAGTGGCCTTTATGCTTTCATACTTTAGCTAGTTGCTGATGCAAGTTATGTTTCTTTCTCTGAAGTGCAACGCTCAAGGACCAATCAGCTTCTATTGGCCAAATCAGTGCAAGGGAAGAGAAAAAACCATCTTCCCTTGTGTTTGGTAATCATACTCTACCTACATCACCTAAACGGAGACCTCTTGGAAGCCATGTGCCCAATCTACAAGTTCCATACAATGGTGCTTTCTCCAGTGCCCCAGACAGCTCAATGTCAAGTCCTTCTAGAAGTCCAATAAGGCCATTTGGAACTGAACAACTCATGAACTCTGCTTTTTGGGCAGGCAAAACATATTCAGATGTCAATTTGTTAAGTTCTGGCCACTGCTCCAGTCCTGGATCAGGTTACAATTCTGGGCACAATTCGATGGGAGGGGATATGTCAGGACAGCTATTCTGGCAACCAAGCAGGGGCAGCCCTGAATGTTCTCCAATACCCAGTTCTAGAATGTCTAGCCCTGGTCCTAGTTCTAGAGTTCAAAGTGGTGCTGTTACCCCTATTCATCCTAGAGCAGGGGTGGCAACCTTAGAGCCACAAACAAGTTGGCCTGATGATGGTAAACAACAAAGCCATCGTTTGCCTCGACCACCAGTAACAAATTCTTCACCATTTTCTCATTCTAATTCAGCAGCAACATCTCCCTCTGTTCCAAGAAGTCCTGGAAGGGCAGAAAATCCGTTGAGCCCTGGATCACGGTGGAAAAAGGGAAGACTACTGGGTAGAGGCACATTTGGTCATGTTTTTGTTGGATTTAACAGGTAAGTCAGGACAAACAGATGCTAAAGTGCGTGAAAATGTATCCAGAAGTGCTAATTGTTATACACTCTTGAGTTTTAGCATAAGAGAGACCTTACTGGTTTATAGCATGTTTATTAAGCTAGTAATCACTGATAACAATTTACATCCCATAATGTAATACATCAATAATCACTCTTTTACACCTTTTTAGTGACTTCAAGTTTAATATGCAATAAAGAACTTCTCGCTGCATGTCTCATTTCATTTCTTCAACTGGTTAGTGAAAGTGGTGAGATGTGTGCAATGAAGGAGGTGACACTGTTTTCAGATGATGCCAAATCTAAGGAAAGTGCTAAGCAATTGATGCAGGTAAGTTCATTGCTACTATAAAGAAACTTTTTATGTTTATGAGACTTTTTGTTTCTCTTCATTTTTCCCTTAATGAATTTGAATTTCATTTAAAACCTTCAAACAGGAAATTTCGTTGTTGAGCCGCTTGCGACACCCCAACATTGTGCAATATTATGGGACTGAGACGGTATGCCTTAACATGTGTTATTATTCTTTTTATGTATATTTCACTCGACTTTAGCTTACAGAGATCTAAAGTTTTCTTGACAAGGGGAAAATTAAGCCTAAAAGAATATCTTAGTCTATGTCAATCTTAGTCTATGTCATAAACATGCAATGAGCCATAGTGGATATATGAGAGAGAATCAAGCTACTCAATAAAGTGGGTTAAGTGGAAATGTTATGAGTTAAATTGATATCATGTCACATAATTATGTTGGGGTTAAGATGAATTTTATAGGAAATAAAATTTGGAAGTTTCCAAATTAGGTTGCTTCATTTACATTTGAGGGCGCATTTGGTTTTGGATGGTATCAAGCATTGATCTTAAATTGATGTAAAATGATACTTAAGAGGAATAGTTAAAACACGATAAATTGCTTGCTAAAAAATGTTATGATTGGAGGTGCGGTGATGGAAGGTAGTTCTTTTGGTTTGAGGTATCTGCTCAGATCTTGATTCAAACCTGTCAAATTTAGGAATATAGTAAGTTTTTTTTGTCAACTATACTCATGCTGTGGATTTTGTTGATTATCTTCTTTAAGTGGTATTAAAGCTTTTATTCTTCATTTGTGTCCGTTTCATTTGCCTATAGATTTCTTATCTATCTAGTTGCTTGTCTTAATGAAGGTTTTTAATACTTCTTCACAGGTTGGTGACAAGCTCTATATATACTTGGAGTATGTTTCTGGTGGGTCCATATATAAGCTTCTCCAGGAATATGGACAGTTGGGTGAGCTAGCAATTCGTAGCTACACGCAACAGATCTTGTCAGGACTTGCGTACTTACACTCTAAAAGCACTGTCCACAGGTGAATTGAGTTACCTACTTTATAAGCTCTTTTCTGCTCAACTTGAAGATTGCTGACATTCTTATGCTGAATCTAACATGCAGGGATATTAAAGGAGCAAACATACTTGTGGATTCAAATGGTCGTCGTGTTAAATTGGCAGACTTCGGGATGGCAAAGCATGTGAGTAGTAGATTATTTTCTCTTTTGAATTGGCATGCCTTTAATTGACCTGTGAGTTTATTGGTAGGGAATCTGTAGAATGGTGTTCAAGTTGAATCTCTTTATTTTTCTCAATCATATAACTTACCTTTGGTGACTCTTTTGTTAACTTAATATTCTTTTGGTAGATGCTCTTAGAGCAAAAGTTAGGTTTATTGACGTTGTTATCTCTGCGAATGAATTCCAAAGTTTGACCTTCTTTACGAGTTTCATGATCCAATTATGATTTCATAGTGCTTTCTTAATGTTATTTCTACAGATCACTGGACAATCATGTCATCTATCTTTCAAGGGTAGCCCATACTGGATGGCACCTGAGGTCTGAGGATAATTTTTGACTTTTGCATGCTTAATCATGTTATGATTCTTCATTCATCAGTTGTTTATTCATTTATTGTTTTCAGGTTATAAAGAATTCAAACGGTTGCAGCTTTGCGGTGGATATATGGAGTCTCGGATGTACAGTACTGGAAATGGCTACAACAAAACCACCTTGGAGCCAATATGAAGGGGTATGTTCACTTGACGGGGATATAAATTATCTGTATTGATGCAATATGAAACTTTAAGCTCATCTCATCTCATTATGAGCTTATATTTATCTACGTGAAGTGCTGTCTTCTATTAGACAATCTGAAATATTTGCATTATGATCTGAAGGTTGCCGCCATGTTTAAGATTGGAAATAGTAAAGATCTTCCAGTAATTCCTGATCACCTTTCTGATGATGGTAAAGATTTCGTCCGGCGATGTTTACAAAGGAACCCGCAGCACCGTCCTACAGCTTCCGAGCTTTTGGACCATCGATTTGTAAAGTCTGCAGCACCTTTGGAAAGACCTATTCTTAACCCTGAACCTAAAGATCCAGCTTCTGCAGTTACAAATGGGGTTAAAAGTTTGGTAACTTTCTATTCCATGTTTTTATTTTTATGTCGACTAAGTGCAAATTTGTTGAATTAATTGTTAGTGTCTGGCACTATCCCTGTTGTAATTTGCTAATTTTGACTAGGATTCACATGTTAAATTGGTTTCCTGTGGTTTATATGAATTTGTGAATATCATGTCTTCTACTAAGTATATATGCTTCATATCTTGTATTGCCTCTTAATATCTTTGCATCATGAATAAGTTTATGGTGAAGTATCAGTAATAAGTTTATGTACACGCATCTGGAGGAAATTTAAGTTCGGAACATCTAGCCTATGATAGTCCATCCTGAATGTAGTGAATGTAGGGAAATAAGTGTTCGTTCAATCATTAGAAATTTTGTTGTCTAAACATTTTTTTTGTGCCGATCAAACATTGTTGTCGTGTCTCCTTTTAGTAATTTTATCTGACATACTTATAAAATTTAATTGCTGTTCTTGTTTGCTCATAGGGAATTAATCAAGCGAGAAATTTTCCCTCCTTGGACTCGGAAATGCTTTCAGTTCATTCGTCAAGAGTTTTGAGAACGAGTCCTCAACTCAGGTATTGGATCTCTCTCCCAGGAGTCCGAACTATGATATTGTTTCCACTTGTGTATTTAGCTTCTGCTCTGATATCTACTCCATCATTTGTAGTGACATCCATATTCCAAGGAACATATCGTGCCCTGTTTCACCCATTGGCAGCCCCCTTTTGCATTCAAGGTCACCACAGCACCTGAATGGGAGAATGTCTCCTTCACCAATATCTAGCCCTCGGACCACCTCAGGTTCATCCACACCCCTAACTGGTGGCACTGGGGCTGTTCCCTTTAATCTTTTAAAGCAGTCAGCTTATTTGCAAGAGGGATTTATGAACATGTCAAAGCCCTCAAATGCCCTATACAGCAACGGCCCTTCTTATCATGAATCCAATCCTGATGTTTTTCGAGGAATGCAGATAGGGTCTGCTATTTTTCCAGAGCTGATTCCCTGTGAAAATGATGCGGCAGGGAAGCAGCTTGGGAAGCCCACACATGGGGAACTAAATGATGGACAGTCAGTGTTGGCTTATCAAGTGTATCGGGAGCTCTTGGGAGATAATGTGCCGATAAATCCATCCTTGGACCTAAGTCCAAACTCTCCATTACTTAGCCGGACTAGTGGTATCTAACAAACTGCATTTTGTTTTCTTAACGTGTTGATCAGATCAAGTTCTCAGGTTCACCAACAGCTGAGGGAACTAATTGATCCAAATAAGGATTCGAGTGAAAAACTGTTAACATAGGTTAAGATTTACGGAAATAGTGGGGAGCAGATGAGTTAATAGAGGATCAGCAAGAAATCCATAAATGTTACAAGTCTTTCGATAATCGATAATTCTGATTCGAGTTTCGACTGTGAAATAGACTCTGCTTTCTATCCAACTTGCAGCCAAGTTTCTGGTTTGATGAAGCTTCAACTTTCGAGTATAGAGTGTAGAAGCTTGTGGCTTGTGATTCCCCTGGAGGCATGGCGTCAAGTGTTCCACTGTATGGCAGTTCCAGAGAAGGGAAAATATTCATGTATATTCTTTTAGATCATTGTACAGAAGGAAAACCAAAGACAAGTACAATTATGAGCATTTAGACCGCAATTTTTGGAGTCTGAAACTGCTGTACAGAAGATGGAGAATGGATTTGAAGTTAGAAGCAATTTGTAGATTTGCTGAGACTAGTGTATACTATGTTTCGTCCAATCCTTGGATTAACTGTCATAATGTACTCTGAATCACATTACAGAAAGGAGAGGTGAAACCAAATTGTCCTTTAATCTCGTATACTTTCTATCTATAGATATTAGAAAGGATACAAAGCATCATACCAATGCACCAACAGCTTGATGCATCACCAACATTGCCAGTGACGTTCCGAGACATCCTCTCCAACGGCTTCCAACCTTTAGGTACCTGAAATTCTGACCTTTGAATTCCATTTGGTGCCTCCCCGATTTTCTTAGGCAGCCAACTTTACGGGATTCTCTTCAGAATGAACTCGATGGGGTCAGTCCATATCTCTAGATCCCACATGATTGCATACACATTCACCAGAACTCTGGTCTTAGCTTTCATAAATCACATTCCCTGATGATAAATGCTGCTGAAGGGTGGAGCCTTAGTGACAAGTTGCGGATAATGCAGAAATAAGTACGAGAAAAAGCATAATAGGTACAACTATAACCGTAATATTACAGTAGCGATTGCAGATTACGAGTAAAAACTTAGGGAATGAATCTCTTACAAGCAAGAAAGACACACGTCGTTGTCAGATAACTTGATTTCAGAAGTTGGATCATCCTGTATGTCCAAGAGTATGTCCATCAAATCCTTCATCTTCCCTTCAGAAACTTTTGTTGAGTTTGGTTCGAGGCTTTAGGAATACTTTGATGACGAAGTAAACCAAAACAAGGTTTTAGACTTTTTTGGATTAAGCATCTTATATATAGAGTGAGTTTTTATGCTAAACTCAAGGGTTAATGTGAGAAAATTTTGTTTTGAAACAATTATTTTTAGTAGAAAATAAAAGTTATAGTAAATATGAACTGGAGCTAATTGTTAAATCAGTCACAATTTGAATATAGGAAAAGAGTCATATATCAGCAAATAAGTACTTGGCATTAACTACGATACTGAACTTATTACAGAAAAATCTGGACTGGTAACTAAAGGGGCCTCATGAACTAAAATCTTCTAGGACAATCTGGACACCAAAATAAAAGGCTATATGAAACAAAGAACTTCCCTGCAATAAAAAGAAAATCTTTGCTCCACTTTTCAGAAGACCATTGCTAAAACTGGAACCTCTGCTGAGAATGTAATGACGATGTATAATCAAATTAATGAGAGAATATTATATAATTAAAAAAAGAAACTTCCCTTCATCTTACATTATGTCAGCGTTCTCTGTTTGGGTATATACTTCAACTTCATACCTTTCTCAGGCTTTATTCTGGATTTGACCTTACCAGCTCTCCCGGTAGAATCATGCAGTGGTATATTAACTAAATGATTTGGACCAGTAATTAGAGGAGTTTTAGTATCAGAAAACTGGGAATCCACTGCTGAGGGGCTGCTCTGAACCTCGGTACAACCTGGAGGCTCAAAGTTTGGGGTTAGCATCAATTTGACATGCTCAGCTGATACGACCTTGTTCCACCCTGCACAAGACATCGCCAGTTAGAATATTCTGCAAACGTGTCGAAAATGATTGTCAAATCTGTTGACAAATTCAACTCACTCTCTGCCAGAAAAGCTTTTGCTGCTTTGCTGGAGAACTGCAAACGTCCCAGGAGAGGACTTTCCTCCATGGATGGATACATTTTTGGCATTTCGTTAGTGTCTTCCACAGAACAATGTCTTGAACAGCTGTGACTGGATGATGGCTTGCCCTCACCCATACCGACAGACCTATCAACCTGGGATTCTCTACCACTAATATCAACCAGCACTGGACTTCTGCTTGCACTTTGGCTGACGGGCCGCCAAAACTTTATTGTTGATCGGTTAGTGACACAATGAGCATCATCATGTCTAATCTTCTGTTGACTGATATTTTTCTTTGCCATTTGATGCTCCACCACAAAGTGATCTTCAGTCTCATCCAAATTGGTATCATCAGAATGTTGACTATTCCCCAGTGTAACGGATATAGAGCCAATCATAACTTCCCCGTTCTTAATCTGATCTGGCTGACTTATTCCTTCAATTTGCACACCGATTCTTGACCTCTCTACATTATATTGAGGTTTTGATTTTCTGCTCCACTTCTTGATGCCATTAACTATAGGGACATGCTTCCCATCCCTTTGACTTCCATGGAAACCATTTGATAGGTGATTCCTTTGTGATTTTCTAGGCATGCTCCATCTAGAAACAGCAATATGCATGCAGCTATTTCCTTGATCCGCGAGCCTTTCAAAATTACCAGCATTCATATTAGAGTGTTCACCATTAGACTCAGTTTCGAACCCCAGATCCACATATTCAACCGTAGTTGGAGGCAGGTAGTCTTCAAAGGACAAGGTACCATGATTTGGGGGTCTATCTGAACCAAGTGTATCAGTATCAGATACAGATTCTTCAACTGTTGCTACAGCCTCCAGCCCATCATCACTGTGCTCCTTAGCATTTAACAGATACCCTTGTCCTTGTTCCTTAGCTTTCAGCTCTTTATGCCTGAGTTTTTTAAGCCTCTTCCTCTCCAAAATGTTAGCTTGCCTATAAAGGTTACCAAAAAATAAGTTTGGGCAAAATTTAGAAATTGATGTTGAAGCACATAATTTCAACCGTCATTGCATGCCTGCTGTTAACAACTATCGTCATGTGCAGAGCTCTAAACCAAAGATGAAACTAACAAAATTATTCATCAGCAAACTAAGTAAACTATAATTATCTTCCTTCTCTGTTAACACCCTTAGCTTCCTCCATAACCTGCCATGCAAGCTAACAGTGAACTGTGACCGTGTTGAAGAAGTAGAAACTTGCAGTAGTGGCAAGCAAGGTAACATGACAAAATTAATCATAATGTAAACAAACCTTCTCTGGGCAGCTTCCTCCTCCTCCACCAGCAACTTTTGGCACCTCAAAGCTTCAGCATCCTTGTCAGCAAGCCATGCTTTGACCTTAATCCAAAGATGAAAGGTATTTATTCACACCATGATGGCAAGAAAAGTGCTAATCAGCAACTTCTGTGTGCAATAGCAAAAGGCCATATGTGTTGAACAAAGGTAAAATCAACTGCAAATGATTAGATATTGAAAGTAACTAACCAATTTCTGCTCCACCAGAAAGCTAGTGTAGGCCACTAAATTCTTTGTTTCAAGGCCAATCTTTGCAGCTTCTCCATCAAAGATATACTTTTGCATTGATACTGCAGCTCCACACAAGAATGTTTTTTCACTTGCATCATCAAGGATACCAAACAGTTCCTCAGAATTCAAAGGAAATCTTGAAGGCCCAGATTGGATTATGTCCTGCAAAAGATTGGATATATTCTTCAATTAGAATGCAACACTAAAAAAATTTGAATCAGAAAATGAAACAATTAACAGGAAAAGGATGAGTTCCATTACCAAAAGGATAGAACCAGCCCTCAAGTAATATTGTGGAAGAGAACAAAATCCAGGTTTCCGAGTAAGTGTTGTCAAAGAATTCACGATCAAAGAACCTGGAACTTCCTAGTTGGCAATTAAGAAATGAAAGAATTCTTCATAAAGTAATCATGAGAATTATATATAGAAAAACAAAATTAGAGCATCTTCTAATGATATGAAAGCAACTACTTCAGAAATTGATTTTAGAAAATGAAAAAGATGGGGATTCGTCAACATGTAAGCACAACATCCACACTCCGCTTCACAATAGCATTAAACTGATTTCCAAACATATCATCTTTTCTCAGCCACAATGTAATAAAAGAATGGAAGTTCGAGGAAAATCAGTATTTGTAGATCTCATACATAAAAGAGCAAAAGATTCTAAACATTTTACCATAGGCAATGAAAATTTGAAATTTTATACGAAATGAGAATGATCCAATTGGAAATAGACAACCAACTCAGTATCAGTTGCAACAGATAAGGTACTAATGACCAAAGCAAACATAATTTTACCACCATACAATAACATTCTAGAAGCATCAATCTTGAGAAGTTATATAAATACGTTTCAAGAAAAGGAATCCAAGAGCAAAATGAAATACCTCCAAAATCACGTCATTGAAAGATAAAATTTCCTTTGCATCATTCTCAGAAAGCTGAAAAGACAAGGAACATTTGATCACCAAGAATGGACAGGTTTAAAACAAACCTGCTATAATATTTACCTTATCCCAAAATGAAGCCAACAGATGCCTATTTTTAAAAGAATCCTACAAAATGTAAAATATCCCCATTAAACTAACATACATATAGTAAGAAAAAATTATGCAAAGACAAAATAAAGATTGATGAAGATGAAAATGAAGCTGACATCACATTTCCAATTTCCCAAAAATATTCAAACCTGTTTTGCAAATAGAAAAATGAGCACCAAGCATTAAAGGAAACCTTATCAAGCTTCTTCAACCGATGGTGCACACGCATGTGCCTCCTATAGTTTATGGATGAACAAAATTCTCGAGAACATTTGTCACATTTTTGCACCTGCACCTTCAAAGGAGTGAGCAAAGGCCAACCTGGGACGTCTGCAAGAATGTGAGGCAATAAATCAGTGCAAAACACCAATTAAGGTCAAATCCAACTGTTACCAGTTATCAATAACTAATATCGATATTTTAACCACAAACAGACAACAAGTATCAGCGACATCAAAGGCAACAAATTCAGGAAATTTATGTGCTATATTTAAGAAAAAACACTTTTTTGCAGAGGTTAACACTAACAAGGGGGATAAATTGCTAATCCCATGAATCTTAGATATTAGTGAACCAAGAACATAAAAACATCACAAATAATTAAACTTTTTCCCATCAAATGGTCAAAATTAAACCTTAAAGTATGTATTAGCAAGCACCTTGTTGATCCAAAGCATTAAGTAACTGAATCCAATGAACAGGGCTATCATTGGACCTTGAGAAAGAAAGAAAAGGCTCTTTTCCAATTGCTTGTCGAATGATTGTGTCCAGGGTATCGTTTCCATCTTCTGGTTTCATCACATTGGTGGTGTTCAAAGCCTTTTGTTTGGCAACTGGCATTTATTAGCTCGGAACAAAAAAATATATCTACTTATGGGAATCCACTGCACAGAATAATAAAGATTTGAATTAAAACCCCAAGATGAAGCATTTATATGAAGATACAACACAACCCAATGTCACAATGGATAAGACAACAAAAGCTATAAAGTCTCTAAATGCTTATATTGTATGTGACCTCAATTCTAAATAACAAAACAGAACGAAAAGTTATACTTTTTCTGTAGGAAAAGAATAAAAAGAAAAAGTATCAAATTCTAAATTGTGTTTCTTGCATAAGAAGCCTCACCTAGAAGAATAAAGCATATATAATGTCTCATTCATATCATCCCATTCTACAGAACAACAAAGCCATCCAAATCATATTCAAAGATAAATTCATAAGTACTCATACAAATACATACTACATAAGACTAAACAAAATAATAGATGAACAATGCAGCTTTATCTAGCAGCTCCAAGCAACTGTAATACCCTCACTGTGAGTGAATGATTATGATATGCAAAACATCCGTACATGTAATCAAAATTATAGTAAGCAAGAGAGAAGAGAAAGAATTTTGCATCTAGATCAAACAAAAATAACACAACGCTTTTGGTTCCATTAAAACAAAACACAGCTAACAAAACTAGAAAAAATCCTTAATAAAAACTCAGAGCTCTCGAATTCAATCAAATTAAAATTCGCAAAACAGCTATACACCAATCCACTTCAAAAGCAACCCAAACTCTCTCTAATCAGCAGCAAAACCGCCAACATCATTAACCAGTTAGCAAATTTAGATTAAACGAAAAAGAGAATAATTACAAACAAACGCGTGATCTGCGATCAACATTTGATACCAAGCGTATAGATATACATATATAGAGAGAGGCTTATTATATACCTGAGGTATGAGTAGGACTATGGCTTACGTATCAGTGAAGCAGAAGCAAAAAAAAAAGGAAAAGAGATCAGTGTGCAGCGGAGAGGAATCTCCGGCGATCGACAAAGGGGCGGCGGAATTTGAAGAGTGTTTGGAGGGTGAGAAAATCGGCGAGGAAATTGCGAGAAAGTTTTGCCAAACGAAAATATTTAAAACGAAAGTGTGCTTAAGCCGTAAGGAATAAGAAAGCGAATTGTAGAAAGGTAAATAAAAGTAACCTTTTTTCTGGGGTAAGTAAATATTAAAAATTTTGGAAAAGTAGAGGCATGTTGATGCGGCATGCAAACCGAAACGACGTAGTATTAATGAATTTGACTCAACAAGTTTGTATTTAAGCGTTAAGGAATCATTTGTTATTTTTATCATATTTTATTAAATTTTATTTATACATTTGTGTAAATCCTAGATAAATATATGGATGAGATTTAATATATCATAGTTAAAACAGATAAATTGGAATAAAGAATTTAACGTAGTTAAGGAACAAAAAAAGAACCAAATTGTAAGAAGGTAAATAAAATAATTTTTTTTGGTAAATAAATATTAAAAAATTGGAAAAGTAGAGGCAATTTGATGTGGCATGCAAACCGACGTAGTATTAACGAATATGACTTAACAAATTTGGGGCTGAGAAATTAATTTGATAATTAATAACTTAAATTTATTTTATTTTGTTGGAATTCAAATATTATATTATATTATATTTAATTCAAATTCAAATTTGATAATGTTTTAGATTTGATTAATCATAATAAATTAACGTAAACCAATTTAGCTTTACGTAAAATTAATCTATAAGACATCCTATCGAACTTAAAATTAAGTTGACTCAACAATCATCAACTCATACAAATCTATTAATACTTTTAATTGTTCCAAAAATCGTATCATTTTATAAAAATACAGGCAAATTAAGTTGATCGACTTAATAGAATTTACTTCAATATAATTTTTGAATAAGTTTTTCCGATTAATTTTTTAATTTTTTAATAACTCATTATTAAATATATTTTTTAAAAGACAAATTTATTATTAATTAATTTTTAATTTTAAAGTATTGACTCGTGAAACAATTTAATTTAAACACTTTATTTTATTTTATTTTATTTTTACATTATTTAAACACTTTATTTATAAATTATGTATTGAACAAACAACCATCAGTGGAAAAAGGAAAAATGGCAATGGTACCTACAAGCTCCAATTATGTCTATATGTTCTGTACAGTCAGGGAAGGTAGACAGGCCCAAACCCGGCCTTAAGCTTTCTAAAAAGAAATTGGGCCGGGCTGGGCTAGGCTGAGTTACAGTACAATAGAGCTTTTACAGTATATTCTATACTGAGGAGGGTATTAAAAAAAAAAGTTAAAGAATACAATATTGTATAGATCCTAAGTATCAGTTAACTGTTTCCACTCTTGTATTGCTTGATGAAGAGTATGATTTGGAATAAGATTGATGTGTTCAAGTTTAAGATTTGTCATTGGGGAAGTGTTGTGGCCACTTTTTAGCCATCCTCTAATAGCATCAGCATCATAAGTATAACCATCTGCAGCTATTTGTGGATCTTCCATAACTTCCTGCAAATTTCTTCCATCAATGATGCTTCAAGCAATTGATACAGTAGAAACCTCTAAAGGTCTCTCTAGCTGAGCCTAACATGAAAGAACAGATGAAGAATTTTGATATGATATGACTGGTGCTACCTATTGGGAAGCCATTGACTAACTGATACACAAACTACTATACTGAACTCTGCGAATTAGTGAAGAGGAATAAGATCAAATTCGAGCGTATTCATTGTTGTGTTACCTGAAAGATGGGACAGAGAAAATGAGTTGGTGTTCGTCGCAACTCTTTGGATTCCTTGAGTGAGGCTGGACCAGTAGTTGAGGCCTTCAGTGGCTTAAGGACACTCCAGATTTCTGTTTCAAGGTCTGGACGATTCGATTGGTTCTTCTCGCAGCACCTCAACCCCAGCTTAGCTAACTCTTCGGCTTGCTCAAATGGCCAGTCTCCGGCCGAAATGTCTATCATTGATTTTAAGGTCTCTGTTTCTAGCGCCCATTTTACATCTCTCACCACATCAGAAGCTGGTCTGCCAGTCAAAAGTTGCAGAAGTATGATTCCGAATGAGTATACGTCAGACTCTGAAGTGAGCGTCCCGGTTTCGAGGTATTCTGGAGCAAGATAAACAGAACCGGAGCAAGGATATGAGTTCTTCATTTCACTTTTCACTCTGCCTTCTCCTTGTTTGATCAGAAGAAACATGCCAAAGTCACTGAGTTTGGAAACAAAATTGGCATCAAGAAGGATCTTGGATGGTTTTAAGTTCCCATGAATAATGCAAGGTTTGTTGGAGTGAAGGAAGATAAGAGCAGAACATATCTCAATACAAATGCGCGCACGAGTCTGCCATGGAATCGAGAGTGTCTTGCCTTTGTTTAGGAGGCAATCTTCAAGACTTCCATTTTTGACATACTCGTATACAAGTGATCTTGACTCCAAGCAAATCCCGATTAAGCTTAACAAGTTTGGATGCCGCACCCTACTCAAAATCTCCACCTGAAAGTTCATGGGCAAACAAGAAGTACCATCAAACTGTTCCTGTCTTTTTCTTTCTGAAATTAACATCTGAAACTGTATTGCCAGGCCTATTTCGATCGACTTAAACAAACACATGCTTGCTTATGCACATATACATACAGGAACCGATAAGGCCTAGGACCTAGGATGCATCAAACCAACTTTAGCTGATTCTTATCTTTTTCTTTTTAAAGTTTAATAGCTCTTACACTAGCCTGAATATGAAAATATTGAGAGTGTATAAGTAAGAATAACAATCAACAAAAGAGAGAGCAGCCAGCTGGTATTAGTATGCATTGTACTGTACAGAGGAAGATAAAGTTATACCCCATTTTTGAACTCCAGCTCACTTTGAGATCCATAAGCAGGCAACATCTTCATGACAACATGCACATGATGGAGCAGCCCTTCATAGGTACTTCCGTATCTGCCTTCTCCAATTTTCCTAGATGGGTCAAAATCGTGAGTTGCCTCATTGATCTCCATGAAAGAGAAGTCAAGAATTTCTGATCTACCCAACTTAAGAGCTTCTATATCAGCCAAGTTTCTCAGCCTTGTCACTTCCCTTGTCACAGTTTCGTACTCTACACGTGCTTTGTCTCGTCTTTCCTTGAAGCGGATCAATAGATCCACAGCCGAGATAATCTTCTCCTCCAACTCCTTGACAGTAGAATGAGATTCACCAATTTGCCTCTCAAGTAAAGATTTTTGCTCCTGAACCATTTGGATTTCTTGGAAGAAATCATCACGTTGGTTCTTAATTCTTTCCATTTCTTGCTTATTTCTAGCTATCGCTTCCTCTGCCTCTTTTCTCATTTTCATCTCCTTAATACATAAACCTTCAAATGCTTTGGTCTGTTAAGAGATAAAATGACAGAAAAATTACAAATGGAAACAAAGCTGGTTCAAATTAAATAATGCACGTGTGACACCCTCCCACTCTTTTTTCACATTAATGATGATGAGGCTTGCAGAGTTAGTGCTTCACCAATCAAAATTCATTTGAACAGCATAAGAAATTTCACTTCTCACCCTTTTCGCTTGTTAAATTTGGAAAGGAGATTATTTCTCAGATATTAAACTTAGACAATTTCAACCAAAAAACTAGTAATCTATCTATAAAACTTCATACTTTGTCGAATGATAAACAGTCCTGGTTCATGCAATTTTCATAATCTTGTTAATCTAGCTCATTCTCTCTATTGATGGTCGGACATGAAACTTGAAAATGCTCAACTTATAAAGTCAAGCAGAGTATCATAGAACCGGGAGATTGCTGATAGTAATGCAGGACAGCATATGGACTGTTGAGACTCGATTTCAGAAGAAGTATAGTAAGAAGAGGGGAGGGATGAGAGATAGGAATACAAGTAATATGTGAGGGGTCGTGAGGGTAAAGTAGGGATTGAGAGTAGGAGAGGAGCCATGTGGGAGTTAGTTAGGAGAAAGGAATATAATGTTGTCAGGGGGAGAATATTCGGCATTCTGTTATGTTATGAGATTTGGCATTTGTACGGAGGTTAGCTAGCCCTCGAAGTCTAGCTGGTGAATAGCAGAATCTGGATAGCATTCATCATCTTTTCCTTCTGGTCCTAGTCCATTGCTACTGTGTGTGTGTGTTGTTCTGTATTGTGTGAGCTTTCTTGTGGTGCAGGTTGCTGTGGTGTGAGTTGAAGCACTGTTAGAGCTACTGGTCTCTAACATGGACACTTGTAATGCAATAATTTTTGGTTAGTCATTATACTAAGTTATTATTTGGAAGTTCAATATATTCCTAGAATCAGATCTTAGTCGAGTTTAAGAATACCTTTGAATTACTAGAGTAGTGCATAAAATTGGGGATGGAAGACATAAGATAAAGAATAAGTCTTGCCTTGCATTTGGCCTCCATAGCAACATCTTCTTCTTTCCATCGCCTCACTGTCTCTTGAAATGCTATCTTACCCAAGTCTTTTGCAACCTTGATTGCTTGTTCTAGTCTAACTTGAGACGTTTCTCGCTGCATAAAATTGACAATAAAATCCTCATAAGATAGCTTGAACTGAAAATGCTTCAATTCATATTAACTTAGACCTAAGGATATAAAAATTTAAGAACTTCAAAATGTTCATTTTCCGTGGCATTGTAATAGGTATGTTCTTGGAATAGTAAATGCATCCAAGAAAACATAGCTCAGTGATTAATTCTTACATCAAACTGAAAAGAAAAGGGTGTTCATTAATTATGGAATAATCTTGGCGCTAACAAACAAAGTATAGAGGAGCCAGCTTCCAACCTCATTGGTCAGTAGTGGCATCAATTTCAAAGGGTTGAGGAACTGGCCAGACTGCAATGTGCATTGATAGTTGAAACTTCCTAACAATTCCTCCGGGTCATCAGCATTTTCATCTACACCTGAACAATTTTGACACAAAGTCATTCCTCTAAAACTCCTTTTTGAAAAATATACTTTGGCATACCTCACCGGCTCATGCTAGATCAAAGTCCACACACCTTAAGAGTTGAAGTTAACACCATTCTAGTTGATATGCTTACCCATATATCGACAGATTTGTGCAGCAGACTCTGATCTCAAGAGCTCAGATTGTTCAGTTTCTAGATCGAGATTCACCGGTACCAAGGGAAGGGCAATCTCTGCTTCAGATCCATCATTGCTACCTCCCCTGTTTTCATGTATTCATTAACAAGCAGCAACAATTGTGTAGTATTTGCATGAAATAACCAGAAGTGACAAATTTGATCCGGGAGGAAGATGCAACAATCTGCAAACCAATCTCTTGGAACTTTTAAATTTATATCAGATGCATGAATTGATAAGAACCACCTAAGTATTGGTCATTTAACAATTGAAATATAGTGTGGTAAGACAATATTTAAATATCAAAAGTTGACACCAAAGTACTACTACTTACACATCCTTCCCTTCTGATAATTTTACTGTTTTCAATTTCTGGAAAGCTTCTAGTTCATCTGAATTCACAAAAGAGAAACGGAGAAAGTTGGCAGACCTATTTAACTAATAACAATGGCTGAAAGTAAATAGGAAAAACAGAGAGGAAACCAGACCTTTGTTGATGGCCTCGTGTAATGGAATATTCAGAGAAAGAATGTAGTCTGTTTCTTTATCTTATGAGAGTTTTGGTTAATTAAAGGATTAGATTATATTACGACTGAGAATAAATTATTACGTAATAATTGCGAGAGTATCCGATAATTAACAAAAGTTGGTAACATACCGCATTCCACCGTAAACCTTGAAGTGAAAGGAACTTCAAACCCGCTTCTAAGATTGTAGAGAAGGAGACGAAATGCAGAAATCGTTTACTCTCATTCAAACAATTGCTACTGCGGGTGTATTCTCTGCTGTTTCCTTCTGGTAAATTTCCCTCTGATTTTCTTCTTTTTTTGTTAAAGTTCTCGAGATTGAAGCTTTTGATGAGTGGAATTGCTCAGGTATGGTTTCATGTTTGGAAGAGAATCAGCTCGCAAGGAGCTTGGCGACTTGATTGACAATCTTCGCCGCGGAAACTCCGTCGCTGATTCTTCACCACATTCCTCCTAAGTTCTAATCAGTTGGTACTTCCTCTCCTTTTCTTCGTCTTCCTGACCCTTTCTCCTTAATGGATTACTTCTAACAGTCTGTAACATTATGCAAAGTTATTCAGTTCACATGGCTTTTGACTTTTTTCTTATGAATTTGGTAAGAATGGGATCAAAGGCTACTCAAAAACTGATGCACATATAAATCTGATAAATAATGGAAATTTGATCCAGGTAATGGCATGTTCATGTGCTTAGATCAAGCTTGTCGGCATCAACTTGAGATAAGAAAACACTTCCATCCTTTTCTTTGGGTCACGAAGGCTTCTGCCTTTTAAGCTATCTCGCTCAAAATTAGGATGTTGGACATGCTCATACTTTGCTTACAACGGATTATGTACTATCTGCAGAAAAAAATGTATCGAGTGTTCTTACATGATCTTTGTCTTGGGAATGTGAGAATGGGATGGTTAGGATGCTGACTTTTGTTTGTGGGTGACAGAGCTTCTTTCTAGAGCTATTGCTTTAAAAGTTGTTCATTCGTGCTGAACAACTTTATTTTTGTTCATGATAAAGGAATATTTATTTTTGTACCCATCATGTGTAGCTATTGTATTAAATGACAAAAGGAAATAAGAATGTAACTCGTTTTGGATAAGCAAAGCTTCACATTACACCTCATACTTGTACCTTCCATTTGAGAAAAAAAAAACTAATACTTGCTTTGTTACTCGAATCTTCCCACTCTCATTCAACCATTGTAGATTGCATTGTTCATGGTGTTTTGTAATTCATAACTCTAACCTCACCACTAACTCAACATTAGTTACATCCATACAATTTCCTCTATCTATGGTTATACTACAAACTTGATCTTTAATAGAACACCTTGTATAGAAGAAATTGTCTTTTTCTTCATTCACATCATCCTTTCTCGTATACATACACAATGCCTTGCTAGTAACCAACATCCTCCCCTCTTTATATCTCTCAATATACTAATTATCACTAGCATCTTTCAAACTAGGCATATCCTCATTCACTTTCTCTTTAATCTCAAACATATACCCTCCCTCTTACCTCATCATTGCCACTCTCTTGTTAGAAAATTGTGAAGTTATATGTCTTCTCTCCGAGCACTTGAAGTACTTGACATCTTGATTATTAATTCTTGAAGAGGAATTAAATTTAGTTCCCTCTAATTGGCACAAACACTTTTTATTCAATTACTTCATATTTTAGCTTTGAAGTTTTTTCTTTTTCTGTACTCTATGGTTTGCTCCATCATGAACCTTTATTGGAAACATCCAAGTAGTTAAAAGACCTACTTTTTAGTTGTCTTTCTACTTTTATAACCACGTGAACTACATCTTCCAATTCCATGTAATGATGTAGCCTAATAATATTGACAATTTATAGGTTTAGTGCACAAATGAGAAGAGTCATTATTACTTCTCAATCTTCCTCCATATTCGTTCTAGCCATGACAATCTCCATCTTCTTATGGCACTCCTCTATACTTTTAGAAACCTGAGTTAACGTTTGCATTCATTGATAGAGATCCCTATAGTATGAACTTAGCAGAAAACATTTTCTCATCACTAATTTCATCTCAATCTCACAAATTCATGACATAATCACTAAACACCACAACTACTAATTTAACCTTTTTCTCTTATGAAGAGTTGTAATAATCAAACACTAACTCTACATATTTTTCTCACTCCAAAGGCATAAGAATCTATCCTGTCTACAAAAGGTGCTATCGTTATTTTAATGCTACCCATAAATTCTCAATCGCGCAATGGCAAATTGGAATACCGTCCTAGTAATCATTAGAGTTTTTCAAGTTATGTACTAATGACCGGTAAAAGTGGTAAAGTAAGCTGGACTGTTGCATGCAGCTTTGGTATTTGCACTCTAATATATGCTGGAGTAGCTCTTATTGGATATAATATGTCTGGAGAATCAACAGAGTCCAAGTACACTCTTTAACTTGCCCCAAAATCTTGCTGCTTCCAAGGTTTGTGTGTCGATGACGGTATGATCTCCTATTTCTATAGATCCTAGTTTGTGTAATTGCATTAATACATATCTTTTGATGGATAACCAAACAAAAGTCTTAAGAGATTCACGTAACTTCTTTATTTTTTATTTTCATTCTCCTGTTTCTTTATCGATGTATTTAGGGGTAGTGGAAATGGGTTGCTGGTAATGTTCATCAGGTGAACAAGCACAATTATGATTCAAAAGACTGATTGTCTGATACATCTTTCACTGATTACAAGTTGGCTTTTTTATGCCTGAAGTTGCCCCCTGTTTCTGATCTGATGAATTGTTCAGAGAGAATCTATGAGGTACAATACAGGGAAAAGAAAGTAGAAATGAATTGTTCACGTCACGATAATGTGGAAAAGGCATCTGAAGTAACCTTGCTCTGCACTTGTTAGTTAATATTATCAGATAACATGTTGCTCTGCCTCTTATTCTGTTTATCTATGCTAAAATATTGCAATGAAAATGAAAAATCGCTTGTATAGGATTTTCTGAAAAACTCCACCCTTAAGTCATTTTCGGGTGTGACCCGATTAGATTAGACTTTTGCTTGAGCTTGAGCTTGAGCTTAAATAACATGAGTTAGGCCCAAGCATGTTTCCAACCAGACCCGAATCATTTATTATCAACTCTTGTAAAATCCTTCATAAAAAATTTAAAAATAAATTAGTAGTAATTTTTTGATGTAATTAATAAAAATATAAAACTAACAACAATATTATAACAATTAATTTAAAATTTAAAATTTATTATATATATATATATATCATATATTTTTTAATTACAGAGATACAAATAGTATTTTTGGATATAAGAAAAATAAATTAAAAATTAAAAATTATTAATTTTAATATATAATTTTGAGAAACATATGAAGTGCTATAAGTTAAACTTAAAAACATCTAATTTTTAAAAAAGCAATATAGTGCATAGATATACAAAATAATTATTTATCCAATATTTACTCTGAACATGATAACTAGGACACGATCCTTTCCAATTCTCTTGTTGTATGATACATTAATTGTTATAATAAAAACAATATCTTACAAGTTTAAAATTAAAATTACCTTTTTAACATTTGAATTATAATTACATATATTTAATAAATATAACTTTATATTTGTATGCCACTTTAAATTTTATAACACTAAGTTCCATTTTAAAATTTATAATTAATTATTTAGAATGATTAAAAGGTATTAAGTATTATGAATGCATTTGCTTAATATATTTTATTTCGAGTCTCAGTTTTTAGTAAATATAAAGTTGATGAATCATAAATACAGGATCCATGACCAAGTGAAAGCTGATACTAGAGAAAAGGAACATCTAGCTCGCCTGGATACTGTTCACTAATAATTCTGTATATCTATGTATATAATCATTTATACACATAATCAGCGTCTGCATACAGATATATAATCAGTCGCAAAATGTTCAGTTAATTTACAAGGTCTGATTCCCAAATTCCTTCATCTCAGGTTTTATTTTTTTTGAGAAGTTTGTGAAATTGGTCGAAGTTTGAAATTCATTCCATCATCATTTTGGAACCAAAAAGATTGGAGAATTGAAATATTGGAATTCAACTCCATGGAACTAATGGATAGAAGATATGCCAATGCTTTGACAAAATGTGTAAAGTCTACCAATGTACTGATACTGGAACGTTTGAGTTGGAAACTAGTTTTGGATAGGTAGTTGAAAATTCACAATAGGATTGCTGGAATTTATCAAGAAGGAATTAAACGAATAGTTGCAGGAATCACACTACAGCATATGAGACTAGAAACTGGTCTCAAAAGAAAATATCACATCTTCTAATTTAAAATTCAAAATTACAAAGCAGATCAATATAGGATGCTGAAACACTACGTATTGTAAAATCCCAAACTGAAATCCTAAAAGAATAGGAAATCCAACTAAATTTCTCGAATAAAATCATACTCTAATAAGGTTTTCTCCTTCCCCAATGAACTTGAATATTAAAGGAAGTAAGACTATAAAATAACTTGTATCAAATATCTTTCTAATAAAGAAAAGTTACCATATTAGAACTTAACAAATAACTTGTTAACCTCTACTATTATTGTTTAACACCAAATTCCATTCTTCATCAGTCACCAAATTAAGCCTTGGGGGTTAAGTGCTATGTCCTATGTTGTTTCTAATATAAAAGTGCTATGTCCTATGTTGTTTCTAATGTAAACTAAGTCGTTCTGCATCAATTTATACAAGTTGATTCTATATCTTGAAGAAGTGGAGGGAGCAACTCAAACCTGAATTTAACACTACTTTAACATGTGAATAATTTGAAAATATATCCTCATCTAAAGTTTATAACCCTAATTTTGTTTCTTTACTGTTTCTCCCTTGCACTTAGCCACAAACAAAGGAAGATCTCCGTTGTCCGCTATCTTGCTATTAGAAATATTAGTATGAAAAATCAGCGCTTAAAGAAAAAGCATTTCTCTAGCTCTCCACACTTTCTACTTGCTGATACGATTAAAGGTATCAATGAAAGGAAAAACAAAAGCTGATATGGTCTTTTGAGAGCAAAGTCAATAACAATTTTGATAATGCCACTCAAATCTAGTTTAGTGTTGTTATTTCAACGTGACTTAAGAATTTTAGACTATAGCATCCTGTGGATTCAAGAGCATAAAATATATCAGCTGTAAAAAAGTGCATCTTCTGTATATATTTGACATCATATAGGATATTGCAGTACTCTTTTCCCCACTATAAGTTGCAGATATAACACTAGCAAAATTATGTAGGAAAGTATTCAATGAAACAGATTATGCACTTAGGTTCATTAGTTTACAAGAAGTGCTTTTAGTTCTCTAACAACTATTCGTGTGTTCCAAACAGTAGTAGCAAGAATCAAGTATACAATCCAGACATAAAAGTCAATTTAAGGTTGTTAAGATTGTTTTCACTAATATGCTACTTGGAGTTTAATCTCACTTGTTTACGGAATGCACTATAACTAGCCACGGTTTTCACAATCTGTTCATTACACAAAATGTACAACAAATCATAAGTAAACCAACACATGCAGAAGCACGTTTTGTATCTCTCAGGAAACAATTGGTGTCATGTTAAACAGAATAATTAGCAACTTTTCAGCACGAATGAACAACTTTTAAAGCAATAGCTCTAGAAAGGAGCTCTGTCACCCACAAACAAAAGTCAGCATCCTAACCATCCCATTCTCACATTCCCAAGACAAAGATCATGCAAGAACACTCGATACATTTTTTGCTGCAGATGGTACATAATCCGTTGTAAGCAAAGTATGAGCATGTCCAAAATCCTAATTTTGAGCAAGATAGCTTAAAAGGCAGAAGCCTGCGTGACCCAAAGAAAAGGATGGAACTGTTTTCTTATCTCAAGTTGATGCCGACACGCTTGATCTAAGCACATGAACATGCATTTACCTGGATCAAATTTCCATTATTTATCAGATTTATATGTGCACCAGTTTTTGAGTAGCCTTGGATCCCATTCTTACCAAATTCATAAGAAAAAAGTCAAAAGCCATGTGAACTGAGTAACTTTGCATAATGTTACAGACTATTAGAAGTAATCCATTAAGGAGAAAGGGTAGGGAAGAAGAAGAAAAAGAGAGGAAGTACCAACTGATTAGAACTTAGGAGGAATGTGGTGAAGAATCAGCGACGGAGTTTTCGCGGCGAAGATTGTCAATCAAGTCGCCAAGCTCCTTGCGAGCTGATTCTTTTCCAAACATGAAACCATACCTGAGCAATTCCACTCATCAAAAGCTTCAATCTCGAGAACTTTAACAAAAAAAGAAGAAAATCAGAGGGAAATTTACCAGAAGGAAACAGCAGAGAATACACCCGCAGTAGCAATTGTTTGAATGAGAGTAAACGATTTCTGCATTTCGTCTTCTTCTCTACAATCTTAGAAGCGGGTTTGAAGCTCCTTTATTTTCAAGGGTTTACAGTGAAATGCACTACGTTACCATCTTTTGTTAATTATCGGATACTCTCGCAATTATTACGTAATAATTTATTATCAGTTGTAATATAATCTAATCTAATCCTTTGCTTTCACCGTTTAATTAACCAAAACTCTCATAAGATAAAGAAACAAACATCCAAATAACAAATCAACAGACACAAATAACTAACTACCCAGTCCATCATGAGCTAATCGTGCCGAGTGTGATTAAGAATCCTACGTTAGAAAGAGACAGAATTAGTGAATGACATGTAAATAGAAACGACCCATAAACCTAAGTCTTAAGGTGTTGGGTTAAAGTGTGGTGTCAAAGTCTACAAATATGTTCTCTCACTAGATCCATATTGAAAATATCCCATATAAGTAATACAATTATTGGAATAATAGCAGTAGCTTCTAATGATGATCAAGAGCTCGAAGCAACTAGGTTGTGACATATGCGTTTAAGATATGCTGGTGGAAAATCTTTGAAGACATTAGTAAATTAATAATTGTTGAAATAAGTTAGGGACTGCAAATTAGTCTTTTGTGAACATGGTTTCAAAGGGAAGCAAATAAGAGTGAAATGTAGTTGGTAGTTTGATGTCGGCTATGGTGTGTACAAGGTCTGACATTTCACAGATAATTGGGGTTGTGAGCAGGTATATGCATGATCTTGAAAAGGAACATTGGCAAGCTGTAAAATGAATTCTACGGTATATTCTAAGCACTGTAGATATTGGTTTTGGTCTTTCAACAAGATACGCAAGACGATCAATGTGTAGTTGGATATTGTGATTTTGACTATGCCGGTTATTTAGATAAATGTCAATCAATTACTAGTTATGTGTTTACTCTTGCAAAGGTACCGATCAGTTGAAGGTCTTGATTATAGTCAACGGTTGCTTTAGCGACTATGGGGGCAGAGTATGTGGTAGCTATAGAAGCTGTGAATGAGGTAATTTAGCTACAAGGATTACTTGGTGAGTTAGGGGTTCACCAAAAGCACATCAAAATGCACTATGATAATTGGAGTGCTATCTTTTTAGCAAAGAGCCAGGTTTACTAAGTAAGAATGATGCATATCGATGTCAGTTATCACTTTGTATGAGAGGTTCTGGAAAAAGTTGGAGTAGCAATCCAGAAGATTAAGACTACTGAGAGATTTGCTGATATGTTAACAAAAGTGGTGACTATGGTTAAGTTCTAATATTGTTTGGACTTCATCAATATCGCTAAAATTTAAAGATGGATGTTTTTAAGCGCATTTGAAGACACTACTAAAAATGATTTTTTGTAAAAGATTTGAAATAGTAGAATTATCTTAAATGTATAGGAATGGTGGAGGTTTCTAAAACCATAAAAGGAACCTCCCCTCCTTAGTTAATTCATCCAAAAAAAAATGTCTTTCCTTCGCTTTTTTTGTAGTATTTCATTTATATTATTTCCTAAACATAGTGAAATATTAATTTAATAGTATTTGAGAAAATAGGCATAATTGACTGAACCTTGTTAAATTCTGATATTCTTTATTTGCCTATTTAATAGCTATTGTTAGGTATAGTTATAGTGAATTGTTGTGCTATTAAATTATATGTTTAGGAAAATTTTGCTTAGGAGATTTGAGTTTTAAATGGAATCAACCCTTCTAGTCTTTCCTGATAATTTACCTAGTGTAATTTTTCAGTACAATTATTCACACTCTATTCACCTAAACAATAGTGCTCGAGATGAATTTATTATTATCGGTAGAAATTAACCTAAGTTCCACAATACGCATGAGAGCTCTTCAAGTGTAATTGACTAAAAAAGAACTATTTTTTCTTCTTTTCTCTTGTTTCACTTAGTCTGCTTTGTTGATCTAATTAATGAAAAAGAAGATCAAAGGGTAGAAGATGCTGAAAAGGGGTTCATGGTCATGGCACAGGTAAAACACAAAGAAATCAATCTTTCTTTCGCCAGATTGGTCCTGAAATTAAAGTTTAGGTCTCTGGGTGCACAAATGCTTAACAAAAGTCAAGTCTTAAATTAAATGCACGAGTCAGGACAAGAAATTCACTTTCAAGCTTCATAAATTAAGAAGTGGATACTTCTTCACTATCATTATCATTACCACCCAGTCCGAAGTTTTGCAATGAAGCAGGGTCTGAAAAAGTCTGATAATATGCAACTTTTCCTATATAAAATGAAATGTACTCCCTATAAAATGAATCAAATATACTCACTATACTTCGAGTTTGAAATTTGACAATAATAAGATAATATTTTTACTAAAAAAATTGCCTATTATAATTTACAGGTCATTCTAGATTTTGTGAAATGGTATTAACACTAAGCTAGCTAAGCTTCTGGATGGTGGTGATGCTCATCCAGAATCCTTGTGGGCTTCCAGGCGGAGTCTTCCTTCTTTTGCCTTAGAGCAACGAAGTGGAGTGCATCACTCTTCACTTGGTATATATGGCATGCCCATGGATATGAATCTGGAGCTGACCAGATCTTTTGATTTTCAAATTCTGTTTCCTCAACTACAGATTCTGCTACACAGTGTACCAAATCAAGTTCTGGTTCCGTGAAACCAGCTACCGCAACGCATCCAGGAGCAACAAAACCATCTGGAGCCCTTGGATGCCAAATTGATATAGGAGCCTTATAGTCATCCACACAATTTCTCCATATCTGTATGTACATTTTCTCAACGTCAAAACTCAATTATATTTATAGTAGACTAAACATCAAACTGTTTACTGACCAAGTGTATTAATACAACTCCTAAATTAACGTAGTCAGGTATGGTAGTTTCTTATGTTTCGAACTGGAAAAAGAGAAGTGCGATAAAAGCTAAACTGGACCACAACCTAGGAAGAGAATAAAGCAACGATGGTGGCAAACTGAGTAACTTCCTTACCAAGTCGTAGCCCATAGGGAGTGCAAAGAGTCCATGAAAATTACGATAAACTGCTGCAACATTTGGGGGATGGTCGCCAACATGAGCTACATCGCCAATTGACACATACCTGGAAGGAACAGATCCATTTCCCACTCAATACATTAGATTACTCTGTTTAACTTCTCAAGGGAAAGCATGAAACTAAAAGGTGTTTTCACTCGAGTTATCATTGATGACAAAAGAATGCAATACATAAAAAATTTCTAATAATTTATGCCTCACTTGTTTTATCTAAGTAGGATATTTTTGGTGCCACCATCCAGAAATGCCATAAACTACATATATTAGGTCTGTACAACCCATTGTATTCACATCATATTGATTGCAACAACTTATAACATAGGAACAGTAGACAACCAAATAGTAAAAGAGTGGAAACAACTCTTGAGTAATAAATAAGGCAGTGTCAGCAATCATTACATTATTTGGATTTAAAAATAAAGCAACTGCTTACCCATCAGGACAAATGGGACGCCAAATACTACACATTCCACCATCTTCCAAAACCTTGTTAATTTCCAAATGAGCAATTGTAGGAAAATGTTAAAAATGTTAGCATTTATAATTGAGTGAAACAAAATAATGAAAATAAACAAGTACCAAATTACCTGCTTCCTACACAGTTTGCATCGGCCTTTGGATTCTTGTTCACTGCTCCAAACTTTTGAGAAGTTGACGCTATGTTTCACAAATCTTTGCTCATCAGACGTTGAACCCAATGAAGATAGCTTTCGTGAACTGATGATGGTTTTATTTAGGGTCTGTTTGTCTATTCCATCTGCTTCACTCCATGCAAAATAGACACGTCTCTGGCTTGAAGGAACCTGTTGGTCGAGAATACCATCAGAATTATGTATAAGTTCAATAAAATAGACAGAAACTGAGAAGGAAACATGACCTTGAGAACTAAGCATCTTGTATCATATTGATGTGCTTTCCACATTCTACGAACAACAGAACAGATCCTAACAGCTTGTGGTTCTCTATCCTCTGATTCTTCCTCAACATTGCACTTTATAACTCGAACAAAAGCTTCTGATCTTCTAAAGTTTTTTAGATGAAGAAGTAGATGAGAAGGTTGATGAAAGCTTCCTTTTGCCAACTCCAAAGACATCAGTTCGTCCCATTGCACGTCCCACATGATCTTTGAAGGTTTTCTATCCAACTTGTCCATGGTGGGGCACTGGTTACAAGCAGGAGGGAATCAAAATTAGCCACAACATTGATGATTTGGGTAATAAAGTAATCAGTACTACTATTTGGATCTTATCATCAGAAATTATCTAAGGAATGTAACGGAATCCTTTGTCAAACCTGCAGCAACATGACACGCTTGTTGGTTACAAGAACAACTCTCTGATAAGGTACAACAAAATGATCTTCATAGTAATCAGACCATGCAAATTTTGAGGGCTCTTTGAATATCTCTGTACAACCAAAATGTCGACTGGCTTCAGCTAGGTAAAGCGTCATCTGAAAAACAAGCAAGAACCCGGGAAAGTGTCAATATAATACAACACAATTATCCTACAAAGATAAACTTAAGAAATAGCATTCTGAGTTTGTAACCATTTTCCTAGACAATCATCCTAACAGAACACTACCTAGTCCGTGCATAATATCAAAAGACCCTTCTCCACATACAAGCATAATAGCCTAATGAGAGAATTGTGATTTGAAGATAATGATCTTCCACTTTGATGATGGAGAAATTATCGAAAGTAGAGGAAGAAGAACTCGGTACAAAAACAATAAAAAATAAACAATTCAAATTTAAGGAGGTCAGACTAGTGCATAACAGGATCAGACTACGTATGGAAAGAGCGCGAAATGTCGATTGTAAGGTTACTCAGCCCCAAAATAACCTGTTACTGGCCCCTTACACGGCAGAAGAGGTTAGACTCGCTTTATTTTCCATGCATCCTGATAAGTCGCCGAGCCCAGATGGCTTCAATCCCGGCTTTTTCCAGACTTACTGGGATATACTTGGAAAGGATGTGATTCAAGCTTGCCTTCGAACTTTGAATGATGATACTCCTATGCCTGGTCAAAACAGAACCAACATCATTCTTATACCAAAGAAACAGGCCCCAGAAACTATCGCTGATCTTCGACCTATTTCACTGAGTAACGTCACTGACCGTATCATCTGCAAAGTCTTAGCCAACCGACTGAAACAGGTTTTACCGCATATCATTTCTGATACACAGAGTGCCTTTATTCCTAATCGGCTCATTACTGATAACATTATAGTGGCGTACGAACTGTTCCACTCTATCAAACGGAAAACTCAAGGTAAGGTTGGCTCTCTCGCACTCAAGACTGACATGAGTAAGGCTTATGATCGAATAGAATGGGAGTATCTGCGGCAGATCATGTTGAAGCTGGGTTTTCATGAAACATGGATTTCGAAGGTCATGAACATAGT
>JANIPN010000007.1:57242853-57253412 GCA_027478595.1 Erythroxylum anguifugum | reverse complement strand
GGGGCGGGTATGGGGGTGGGGGTGGGTTCATGGGGCGGGTACGGGGGATGACATACCCGCCCCGTTGCCATCCCTACTCTTTTTCTCTGGATTCAATCATCAGACTACTTAACCCATCAAGCTCTGTGAGTAGTAACATCTCAAACCATTTTGTTTCTGATTGTTCTTAGTCGTTTCAGCTTATTACTTGTAGCCTATTTGCCTTTCACATACGACATGTTTGACAAAATGCTTCAAAGAACTAGCTTGTGAATTATTCTTTTCGTTTTCGGGAAGAATCTTTTATCTCAAATTCAAGAGATTTGTATCATGAATTGTCCCTTATTGACATCCACTTGCAGGAACCGTAGTGCAGGATCCGGATTAAGATGGCATTTCGAGGGAAGGAGATTATGAAGAAAATACTGAAAAAGGTGGGCCAAAATGGCTTGGCGCCAGGAGTTGAGAAATCTCTAAAGAATCACTTGCCTAACAGCAAAGTCATAATGGGTCGAGCAAAACGCGGTATATTTGCTGGACGACATATCCAGTATGGCAATCGAGTCAGCGAAGATGGTGGCAACAAGTTCGTTCTCTTTCTCTCTCTCACGAAATGTTTCGCATTCCTAACTTCGCGCAATGCATTGCATAGTACACTCCAATTTCACAATCAGCACTTAAGCTACTTCCACTCAATGATAATATTGGTTTACCTCGTTGAAATTGGTTGGAGTTTTATTGAATCATGAGTTTGCATTATGAATATGAGGTTTCAGGCGATATATAGGATCTTAACAAGAAAATTCCTATCAATCAAATAAAGATAATAAAGAAAAGTTCAGTTCGGCTTTATTCCATCGTATTCCATACAAATAAAAGTAATACCGAATCAAGGAAAAGCAAAATGGGCGAACTGGGAAAGAAAAATTATCAATGGAGTCATAATGCGTGGATTATCATGGCTATTGTCGTCCTCTTCTCATGGTGTTGTAGTCATAGTTTACAGCTTTCATTGACCCGCTTGTAAATTTAATCCAGTAAATTCTGTCTGGCTTGCTTAAGGATTCTTCTGGACTAGTAAATGTAGTGTTTTTGATAACTGGTGAGAGATCATTTCATTTGTGATGACAATTCTTGTACTTAAATCTTGTTGCAGACTGTGCATAGGCATGTTTAATGGGGTGAATTCGCAAACTTTTTGCCTGATACGATATTAAGATCTTTACATATTGGTTTGTCTTGAATGGGATTTTGTTACGCATCCATCTTTGTATGGAAAAGTTTATGACCTCCAAGTGTTTCATATGTGTGTTAATAACAGGACAAGGAGATTTTGGAAGCCAAATGTCCAGGAGAAGAGGCTCTTTAGTTATATTCTAGACCGACACATTCGAGTCAAAGTTACGACGCATGCCCTCCGTTGCATAGACAAGGCTGGAGGCATTGATGAGTACTTGCTTAAAACTCCCTACAGTAAGATGGATACCGAAATGGGGCTCGTCTGGAAAGCAAAGATTGAGAAACTGTATGAAGAACTTGGAACAGCGGACGGATCTGAAGATGTAGTTGAGCTCGGACGGGGTCTGAAAACTCTGGCATTAGGTAAAGAGGATGGTCACAGGCAATTTAGGGATCGAATTCTTACTGCTTTTGGCAAACAGAAGCAGATTGAGGAAGCAAGTGCTGGGAAGGGGAAGGCAAGCTCGCGAGTCTCTGTCTCCTACATTATATGCTCGAATGATTTGAAAGAGAATTCAATTGTTGCTAACTATTGACTTATGAGATGTTACTGCTCTTGAACAAGTCAATTCACTTTTTCACACTTTTGGTTAAGTACCCGTAATGCAGAAGTTTGTCCAGATAGACGTCCAGTTTTAGATGCCTTTGTTTCAATTTAGTTTGTTAATACTCTTTTCTTCTTATAAAGTTTTAAATAATAATTTTAATTATTGATGACAGTTATAATTGCGATTATAATATCATAAATTTACTTCCAATTGTATATTACTATTTTTTTTTAAACGGAGGAATTAACGGTCGCTATTTTTTAGATGCGCACTCAGTAAATTTTCGGATTGACGCAATAATCAGCAAATCACGCTAACCGGGTATTCCGCACTAAGGTTTAAAAAATTATTAGGCCTTAATAAAATCTTCAAAAATTGAATAAAATTAAAGAATTTGAAATATAATTGAAAGAAATCATTTTTGTATATAAAAAAATTTGAAGTTTAATTAAAAAATGTTAAATAAAATTAATTTATTTATTTAATTTTATGAGAATTTATTAATTTATAAAACTCGACCAATTAATTAATAAATTGATCGGTTTTAACAATAAAAATTATTAAAGTAAATCAAACAAAAAAATTAAAACCAAACCAAAAAGTTAGTCAGTTAAAAATTTTATCGATTTCTTTTGTATTTTTTATGATACGAAAGAGTGAAAATTATTTTTTTTATAAATTTGATATATGTTTTTTTTCTAATAAAAATATAAAAACATATAATTTCCAAAAGAATATAAAATATATACAAAATGACCCAAACTTTGTCGCGAGGTTGTAACGGTATATATATAAGAAAGCCAACCGGTAACTTCAGGCGCCAAATTTCAAAGTCATATTCGAAAGCTCATTTTCTGAACTGATGCGAACTCGATTCCTCAACACCGATCATTTTGCCTCCATCAAAACCCTAAGCTTCCTCAATCTCCCACTCGTGAACTTACCTACTCCGGGTCTCTTCAACTTCGAAGAACATCTCAGTAGTTTCGGTCCCGTCGTAGATGCTCTTCCTCGAGAGATCGATGAATTTCCGATTGACGCAGCTCTCTCGAAGTTTGTTAACGAAGTAGTTCCTCAGTTTCTAGACGTAGAGTTTGGAGATCTCGATCGTTTTTGTCTTCTAAATGACAATCTAGGTGCTATCGAGGTAAACTGCGGAATTTAGATCCTTTGTTTTGATTAGGATGTGTTTCGGTTTCTGTACAACATAAGTTTGACGATTATTCTGTGAAAAATGAGTGATCTTAATTTTAGTCTTCTTTGGTCCTTTTTGAACTTGGTTAGTTTGTCGGAATCTGTATTCTCAAATGGATTCAAACTTTCTTTAACTTATCCTTAGTTGAAAGTGTTTGACTCTGCTCGGATCATATACTTTTGGTTTCTTAACTTTCCTGCAAGTGTAATTTTCAGTAGCTTGAACTTTTGAGCTTTGATAATTTGATGTTCCTAAGCGAAAGAAATGAAGATTCTGTGGTATTGTCCTGCAGAAGAATATTATCTACATCTTAATTTCATGTTTGTTTTTGTGGTTTTTCGTTTAAAGTTGTATTTAATTGCAGAAAGAAAACAGTACTGTAGATGACAAGCATGGACGCAGGTTGGAAATCATCCAGTTTGAGCAGCCAGAGGTCGACATGTTCTTGGTAAAACTGGCAATCATCCAGTTAAAGCATGCGGCTGTGGATACATTTTGCTCTGCTAGTGTTGTGATTTCATGCTTATCATATTTTGTGTTGTTTTTCAGGAGAAACCATGCTTTTCTGAGGAAGCGTCAG
This sequence comes from Erythroxylum anguifugum, assembly GCA_027478595.1. NCBI lineage: Eukaryota > Viridiplantae > Streptophyta > Magnoliopsida > Malpighiales > Erythroxylaceae > Erythroxylum > Erythroxylum anguifugum. The sequence goes on along the minus strand of JANIPN010000007.1, from coordinate 57,249,871 downwards.
GGACAGAAATTTTCTCTAAAGTTCAAGAGATTGAGAACAATATGGTGAGTATCTGATCGTTCTGTAACTCTTATTTTCAATTGTTACATGACTGGTGTTTATTGTGCACGGTAAAAGCTGCCAATCTATTTCTCTCCAGGTTGCATTGCTAATTGATTTGGAATTTTCTATCTACAAATTTGATTAAAGTATATATCTTATCTTTCAGGAATTGTTCAGTCCGGCACATGAAATTCAGTATGATGACAAGGCTCAAGCATCAGTGTTTTCGGTTGAAGATGTTGCTTTGGAGTGCATGGACCAAGAAACATGTTGTCCCCCGGAAGATGAAGCTTCTGATCAAAAGTTATTACAATTCTGCCATTACACCTTTCCTCTTTTAGAAGTGGACGAGACCAGTCTTAGAACTTTCACAGAGGACTCCATTGAAGATGAACTTGTTTCATTTCTTGAGAATATGTATTCAGGGTGGACTTCAAAGGACTTTCCAGTTATTGATCAGATGGAGCTGTTGGGTTCGCTTCATCATGATGCGCTGGATTTTCTTTCAAATGATGCTCTAGAGCAATGCTATAAGTCTGAGTTGGCAAGTGTCGACAAATTCATTGGAGTGGACATAATAAGCTTGGTAGATACTTTACCCTCCAGAGATGATTCAACAGATTGTTTTCTGTCTACGAAACCTGTTTTTGAGGAGTTCACATTTCTTGATGAGGACTCATGCCAGCTTTATGAAATATTCTTTGAAATGCAAGCAATAGATGAGCCAGGGACATGTCCTTTGATGTTCAGGACGGATATGAACTTCAAGGATTTCAGTGAATTAATTGTTAGTCCTGAGCTGACTCTAGCAGATGAAACATTTAAATCAATGCCCATACCCACACTTCCTGACTGTGATAAGATGATGTCATCATACTCTATAGCCGAGGAGATGCTTACTCGACTTGAACCACATTCAATATCTGCATCTAATGGGATTTACTTGGATTGGCATCTTCTAGAGGAAGATAATTCAAGCATTAGGATTCTCTCCTTTTACCAAGAGGAGTTGACTTCGCACTGTAACGATCTTGATCAGGAATTTTTTGGTAGTGGCGAGCTAAATATGGACTTTATTTTATGTGATGATGCTCCTGATGCTCCAGATGTACCAAAAGCAGAAGAATATGAGGAAGTACCAAATATGCCTTACTTTTTGAACAATCTGCCTCCGGTACTCGATTCATCTAAGACGTTGGATGACAAGCATCTAAAACTAGGAGGTGCAGGACAATTGGCTGAAAATGATGTTGGGAGGGCACCCTTGTTGTCCAATTCTATGTTGCACTTTAGTGATCTTGATTTCTTCTTAAATCCTGGAAAAGCTACAGCTAGGGAAAAAAATAAATCTATGGTCGAGGCACCTGGTATTAATGTTACACCTGCAGATCCTAAGGTGAATTTCTTTAGGCATGCAAATGCTTGATATAACTTTTTGCTTTGACCAAAAATTGAACTAAAGACAGCTTTGCATAAATTGTTGTTTCTCTTCTTATCTAGGTCCCAACTCCAGATATACCACTTAAGTTGTTTCTCTTTTCAAAATGCTAGGTTTCTCGGGCTGGCAATATTGTCAACTTTTTCGTTTCTTTGTTGCTTGCTCGTTCTTGTACAACCATAACTTATTTGACCAATTCAATGTCAGGAAGAGCAATCTCCTTCCCTTATTTCTTCAGAAGCGATAAAGAACCAAAAGTTGGAGAACATGAAAAGAGCTATTTTGCTTGAGAACAAGCATGGTTTGAGGTCTTCCGAAGCTTCAGATGTAGCAGAAGCTTTTTCTATGCCAATGCCAATTCTTCCCGTGCCCAGTGTAATGAAATCTGAGCAGATTCAGTGCGATGGAGCTTCTTTCCCTCGGACCATAATTATTGTCAACACTCAAAATTTTGAAAAGGAAATGATTGTATCAAGAAGAAATACGTACCAAAAAATTCTTGCGATGGAGAAAGAAGGAGCACAAGTTGTGGAGCGTGACCTAAATTTCCCTGTTGATCTTATTATTAGTTCTGCAATTTGTTTGGTGTGGTATGATTGCAGGAATATTGGAAAGAAAGCAACAGACGAATATGAAGCTTCTTCATGCTTGTCATTGTGCATCGAGAATATAGCTACAAACATTATGACATGCCTGAGCTTTACTTTCAGTGGCTGTATTCTGGTAATTTCAATCAATCACTGATTTTGAACTACGATTTCTCTTCAACCTGCTCAATTTGTTGAGTAATTCAGTCTTGAGAAGAATTGAATTTGTTTTCCTTTTTTTCCTAAGGCAGTGCTTTCTGTCAACTCAATAGTATGCTGGAGTATGTTCCATTTCAATCTATTACTATCAAATTGGATGTATTGATAACTAATTAAGAGCTGTAACTTCTGTCTTCAGTTTGCCTTTTCTGTACGAAGGTTTTTCGTCATTGACTATCAAAACTTGATCATCGTCGTGTTTTTATGGCTCCATCAGATTCTGCTGTCTTTATCATGATAATTTGCTTACAGATGCTCTATCCAGTATGAGAGTTTGACTGTGGTTTAATAAGCAGACATAACTCTTAAAATGTTTAAAATAACATATAGCGGTATAGAGGATATCATAACAAGATTGAATGATGTTGGAACTGTGAAGAAGTCTTTCTTGGAATGCTCTTGCCAGAAGCTGCTACTCGCAATCACTTTTTATATGCAAAAAGTGACTTTTAATATGTTCTATCCTGCAGGTATTTGAGGGTGAAATTGGCTTCCTGTCTACAGTAATGGAATCCTCAGATGGACTCTATGCAGCAGCGGCTAGCCTGGGAATAGATTTTCAGCTCTTTTGTGCCTATTCATCAGAATTGACAGACGAAATTATTTTAAGCAGTATTTTGTATGCCGCAAAGCAGCAGACCTGCCTATATCCTAGAATGTTGGAGTCAGAAACTCTAGCAGAATCATTTCTTACCAACTTTCCTTCAGTCAACACATTGACAGCTCACGCAATTCTGTCTTCTGGAGTTAAGCTTATTGAATTTCTTGAGTGGTCACACGATCGCAGGATCCTTGCAGTCCAGCGCTATCATATTCCTGATGAAAGTGTTGCTCTTTTCAGTTCTTTGTGTAGATATGGTGAAAGAGAAGACTCTAAATCCGTTGTGACAGATTGCTCTTCTTCCATGTCTTCCTATCTTGATTCAAAGAAGCATCGCTTAAATGTTGATTCTGAAAGTAGAGGACAAAAATACATCTATAACAATCAAACGATGGACATTAATGTCGATCACGTAAGGCAGTCTGAGCCGTTGAATAAATTCCCTACTGACAAGGATGGTTATTCTGAAATATTTAGGCGAGACCATCTTTGGATATCGAAGGATTCCGAGATGTTTGAAGAGTTTAAATGGCCTGATCAATCTATGACAAATGGGTTTTGTCAAAATCAGAAACAGATTATTGGAGGAATGGTAGATTTCTCTAATGAGTCTATGCCAAACGATTCTCACAACCTCGCCGGGCCACGGTTATTAAACAACGAGAAGTTGTTGGATCAGAAGCAGCGAAAGGAAGTAACTACCGGAAATCAATTTGAGAATCTACGCGAAGAGTTTATCAGTGAAATCATAGATCTCGATGATTGTTCTTTATCAGAAAAAGCTGTTCCTCGAGCGAACTTCTCATCTTGGCTGACCCAAATGGAGCGAGAATCCACAAGAACAAGAAAGTCTAGAACGGTGGGAAATTATCCCACTTTTCCAAAGGCTTCCGAGATCGACTTGGAGTTAGATTTGTGGACTACTAAATATGACAGTGAAAGTTTGCTAGAAAACAATGATCCTACTGAGATTGGTGAAAATAAAGACCACCCGCCTTTCAAACAGCAAAATAAGCTCTTCTGTGATGTCATATCTCAGCGATCTACAGAAACTTCAAAAGGGTTGTCATTTAAAGAGCAAATATCACATGATGGTGTAACACCGCTTTCCAAAGCAATTCACTCTACCCATTTGCAGCCAGGTTCACCCTGGACAATAGAGTTCCTGAATAGAATCAGGGAGAAGAGTAGATTGCGGCAAAACTCCCTTCCAGCTAATACCTCTAGCCCAAATATTGGGTTTACGTCAAGTTTACCGAAAGCTATTAAGAGAAGAAGCCCTTCTATTCTAGAGTTTTTTAGGTACCAGGGAGGCAACGGTTCAAGGAAGATACAGCAGCAAAAGAAGCAAAAGCAGTCTACAAGAATATCATGCTCGTCCAAGAATGAAAGAACGCTTGCTCCCATACTTCCAACATGGACACCTGCTGATAAGAGATCGAGACAGGTATGAGATACTCACGCCTCCTCGTACATGTCTGTTCTTAGGTGTGCTGAAAGAAACTCACTTTGGTGACAATACTATGCAGACTCTATCCTTCGCTACAACGGAGAGTGGAAAACAAACTAAGCTGGTCTGGACCAATGGAAGTGCCCAGAGTCCCAAAAAAAAGTTGCGCACTCGATAATTCGAACATTAGAAGCAATTTTGATGTGAAATGCATCAAAGTAGAGGTACGTTACACCAATCCTCATTATTCTTCTAGATTTTCTACTGAATGCTATGTATTGGTCTCTTTCTGTTGGTCAGAACACGGCTGTGATATCGCAAGCTTCTAACTATAAATACCTATCGCTGGTTATGATGCATGATTTAGTTGAAGCTGTAGCCTTTACTGATAATTCTGTATATCCATTCCCGAAATCTGGCACCCTTTCCTTAACATGGTGTAACATAAATTTAACCACATTTAATTACAGTTAGAAGTGCTTAATCCATTTCGCCTTTGTGTCCGGCATAAGTTGGAATTAGGAGTTACTAAACTGAGTCAAAACCAAGGTTTTAAAAATTGGACTGGACTATTTGGTCCGACTTGAAAATTTTGAACTGGCTAGTTTTTATACATAAGGTTATTTGATGAAACCAAACCGGATCACTTACCAGTTTAAATTTTTTCCAGTCGAACCGGACGGTCTGATCCGGTTTTTAAAAACTGGGTCAAAACAGAATTTTACTGTATATTTCGGTTCCGAAGGTTTGTGTTCATTATTTCTTGGACTAACGCTGCAATTACATTTTCATACTTGAGGAAGAAGACTTGCTACACGGCGAACTCTTCAATAACTTCTACGGCTCTGCTTCAGTTCTGTTACGAATGTCTTACACAAAGGATGAGCTAGTTCTTCTTCCCATTCCTGAGATTGCGTATGGTCATGACAAGCTGTTGCCTTTCGCCTTCTACCATTGCAAAATTGAGGCTCAGTTCAGAATATCTCTCTTGCATTTCTTTTAACTCAGTCTCCATAGATAGATTTCTTTCCTTTAGCAGAGCGATTTCGTCCAAAAATTCAGCAAGGTCAGATTCATTCCTGTCAGGATAGTGCTTGAAGTTTTAGTCAAAACATAACTTAAAACAAAGCCAAAAGGCGGTAATAAAAACATAAATCAGAACATTGTAAGGTGAATCATGTCAAGACAAAAGGAAGATTTATCTACTTATCACAACGAAGGATGAGGAATTCTAGTGGGTTCACCAAAATTTGTCAAGAACGCATGTAATTTGAAGTGTAAGAAAAGACCTCAATTATACCTTTCAAGTTTTGGTATAGCATCCTCTTTTGTAGCCGGCTTGCTCTTTGTAGTGCTCCTCTTTGACTGTGGTAAATCTTGTACGTTATTTGCTTCCACGGATTTCTTGGCATTATCATTTCCTTCAACACATGCCAGCTTGTTTACCTTTTGCAGCTCATCCGTCAATTGGAGGATTTTCTTTTCAAATGTTTCTTTCTGAAGCTCTTCGTTGGACAAGCAATGTTTTAATGTCTTGTGTTGAGTTCTAAGGCTTTCCATTTTCGATAAGAGGTCCTTGATTATTGTCTCCTTTTCCTCCTTAAATGACCTTAAGATCCATAGTTCTTCTTGCGTTTTCCCAGCTTCCTTCTTAGCCAATTCAAAATTTCTTTGCAGTTCATCCCTTTCTCTCTTTGAACTTTCTAACAGGGTGCATGTTTCTTCAAGTGATATTTTCATTTGTTCCAATTGATTTCTTAACTGAACATCTTGCTTTGAATGCTTAGTGATATCATTGTCTTCTTTGATGGGCATTTGAATTTCTGTCGTGGACGCCTCTCGTTTTTCTTCTTCACACTTAACATCTTGCAATTGCTTCGACATATATTCTACTTCCAGGGACATCTGATCTACGAGTTTGGGTTTTATATCTAAATGAGTCGATAGTTCTTCCATCCTTGTTTTGTTCCGATCCTTAATTAGTAAAAGCTCTGCAGCAGCTTTTTGAAGCTTGTCTTCCAGAATTTTGTTCTGCAAGTGCAACTCCTTCGCTTCAGCTATTGCTTTCATAGTCAGTTTCTCATTTTCGTCAAACTTACTTTCCATTTCCACAGAAAGTTTTTTAAATTCCTCTTGTAAACGCTCTGCTGTACTAGCATACTTCCACCTTGCCTTCCTCAAAGCTTCTTCTGCACGGATTGCTCTCTGTTCTTGCTCAATCTTGGCAAGTGTCATGGCATCCAGATCATTTTCGAATCCTTCTAACTGCTTCTCTTGCTCTTTCTCCAATCCTTTGACCTGGCTTTCAAGTTCATTGACCAAAACCATGGATTCTGATAATTCTTGTGTTTGCTTCTTTAACTTCTCTTCTAGCCTATGCAATTGCAACTCAAGTTCTGTGATTGTGGCTGCAGATTCAGCGCATTCGCGCTGTCTCCTTAGTTCTTCTATCTGGTTTTGCTCTAACTTGGAAGAGATAACATGATTTTCCTGTTTCAATTCCTCATAGTCTTGGATGAGTTGCTCAATATAATTCTCTTTTTTTTCCCTGTCTTCTCTGTACATCTCTATTTCATTACTCAGGTCTGTGATCTTTTGCTTCAGTTCGCGCTGTCTCCTTAGTTCTTCTATCTGGTTTTGCTCTAACTTGGAAGAGATAACATGATTTTCCTGTTTCAATT
>JANIPN010000007.1:57192214-57206835 GCA_027478595.1 Erythroxylum anguifugum | reverse complement strand
ACATGGGTCAAGAAACCCCTCTTCGCAGCTCCACCACAATTCCACTGAAGTATTTTTAAATCCATTAAAAAATAGGTGCAAAGAAAGAGCCAGAATCTTACAACTTTCGAGGCGGGCTTCGACTCCGACAACGACCAACACAATCCCCATTCTCACCAGAAATAACCTCATCAGTTTCCGACAAAACTGCAACAGGCACACTCCGATCCACTATGGTGACCAAAGCCTCCGAAGCTACCACAGGTACCTCACACACAATGACGTCACCAGCAACAGGGTCAGGAGGTTTCGGGCCATTGGAAATAGATTGGGCCACCACCCGACCACCAACTGTATCAAATACTGGCAACACAGGCAAGCCCTCTGACTGAAAGCTAGGAATCTGAGTCGCCCCTACCAAGACCTGGTCAGAGGCATCAGACATCATACCCTCCATGTGCGGCCTGGACTGTTGTCCAGCCTCCAAAATCTCGTGGCGCGGTAGTACCATTAGTGGAGCCATAGAAACAGACCTACTCACAACAGGCCCATTCCGAAACTGGCCCTTCTCGCGACCAGACTTCCCAACCCCTTTAGCCACCTCAGGCTGCTTCCCCTTATCTCTAGGACCCATAAGCCCACTCACACTAGGAATCCTCTTTCCCGACCCAACCGAGCCCTTAGCCGGCTTGACCACCCCGCTATCCTCCACCTGTAAAGAGGCAAATCGAGAACCAGTACTAGTGGTAGATACTTTCTTCTCCTGAGAAATTAGAGAGGACTTACTCCTAACAGTACGCCTTGGTTTACGCTGAGCAACCAACCAAGGGCCAAAGATATCGTCTTTAGACTTAGAACTCTCCGCAATCATCGCCATATCCGTACCTCCACCAGCATTCGTTACCCCATTCGTCATCGGAACCACCACCTCCGGGCAATTTTCTAAACGATGATTGACACGACCACATCCTGAACAAACCCCTAAAATGCCTTCATACTCTACACGTCTCCATGCACCGCCAATAAAAACCGTAGGAACAAGAGGTTGGTCGAGATTCAATTCCACACAAACTCTAGCAAAACGTCCTCGAGTAGCCATGGATGTCTGCCTATCGACCTTAATGGGCGTTCCAACAGCACTAGCCGCTGCAAATAGGAATTCATCACGATAAAATTCCATAGGAAATTCAATAAAACGCACCCAGGTAACCATCGAGGAAATTCTGGCTGTAGAGGGCTGAAAACCCGGCTTCCATTTTTGGATATACAACGGTTGGCCGCCAACAATATATGGACCATCGGACACAATGCGCAACATATCCTCCCTCTCTTCAAATTTAGCAAGGTAAAAACCATACCCTAAATCAATAAGAACAAGTTCCGCCGAAGGCTTCCAAAGCAAAAGCAACCGATTCTCCAAATACGTAAAATTAACTGACCTCCCATAAACTTTAACAATGAGCGCATCGGTCCACTTACCACTCACCTCTTGGATAATATCATCGTCAACCAAAACCTTTGGCCGCAGGTAATCATTCCCTTCATACTCTAAACGAATTTTGCCTGTCCACTGACTACAGAGATCAAAAGCCGAACTCTGGCCTATCGACGAAGTGAACATTGCTCGGGATGACTGCCCTACCAAACAATCCCGAAAAGAAAGTGCTGGTCGTGCAGGTAAATCAGCATTAGCCGATACAACAGAATCCACAAACGAAAACCCCCCTAAATCAGGACCTGGGGGTTGACCCACTTCGGCAGAACTGAAATCTGCATTCCCCCTACACGCTGCCATCTGGTTCCTTCACCGAAACTAGGAGATCCAAGGGAAACTCGCTACTAGTGTGGGTAAGGAATCCAAGAACAGAACGTTGTTGAGGTTGGAGACGAAGCAAGAATGCGAGGATCTGAAGATTAGAACTTGCTACTGGGGGTACCAAAACTGTTCGGTACTGAAGAAAACTGAAAACAAGCTGCCTGAGAACGAGAAAAATTGAGAGGACAACCCACTTGGGAAACAAGACAAGAACGGAAGCTTGAAACTGGTGATGGATGAGGAGACGACGCAAGCTGGAACAGATCTGGGAATTAGAAATTGCTACAGTAGGCATCTCGCGACTTCACTGTATACAGGCGCATATCAACAAGACCTAGTAGTGGTTCGGACATTTTTTGTAATGCTGACTTTAGACCAAACACAGGCTTAATGTGATGCCTACATGAACTAAAGCTCGCAAGTACGTATGTTGTGCGAATGTATATATATTAACCGAACAAAGGGAAGTTCCTACACGAAGGCCTTGATGGGCAAGGAAAAGCAGCAAGTCATTTCCCGCTTTTTCGCTCCTAAACCCAAAACCTCGGATTCGCCAACGCCGGCAACCAACCCTTTATCTTCATCTTCGTCATCAAACCCACCTCTGAAAATCTCTGCCACCGTCTCTTTCTCTCCCGCCAAGCGCAAGCTCCTGTCTTCACACCTCGCTTCCACTCCCAAAAGACCCAAACTTTCTCCTCATACTCAAAGGCCAATTCCTAACCCATCTCTTCACCAGAAGTTCATTGACAAACTACTCGAACCAATCCCTGAAGATCCTCAACCCCAAATATCATGCCACAGTGACTCGGTAAAGTTCACTCCTTTGGAGCAGCAAGTGGTGGACCTCAAAGGCAAATACCCAGATGTTCTTTTGATGATTGAGGTTGGTTACAAGTACCGGTTTTTTGGGGAAGATGCAGAGATAGCGGCGAGAGTGCTTGGAATTTATGCTCATAAAGATCGCAACTTTATGACTGCAAGCGTGCCAACTTTTCGATTAAGTGTCCATGTTAGAAGATTGGTGAGTGCAGGATATAAGGTTGGTGTTGTTAAGCAAACTGAGACAGCTGCTATTAAGGCGCATGGGGACACGAAGATCGGGCCGTTCTCAAGAGGGTTGTCGGCTTTGTATACAAAGGCTACACTGGAGGCAGCCGAGGATTTGGGAGGAGGAGAGGAGGGTTGTGGTGGGGAGAGCAATTATTTGTGTTGTGTAGTGGAAACAAGTGTTTTGGAGGGAAATGATGATTGTGAGGGTGTGCCTGAGGTGCGGATTGGATTTGTCGCTGTTGAGATTTCGACTGGAGATGTAGTTTATGGTGAGCTCAATGATGGCTTTATGAGGAGTGGGCTTGAGGCTGTGGTGTTGAGCTTGTCTCCAGCTGAGCTACTTCTTGGGAATCCTCTGTCAAAGCTAACAGAGAAGGTAGTTGAAATCAATCTCTAATAATTCATTTAGTTAACGTGAAAGGATTTAGAAAGTTAACGAGAAAGCTTTCTTGTTTGTGTGTGAAGCCATGCATTTTATTTTTGTTGTTGTTAAAGGTGTGACGTTCTTTGATTGTTTTGGCATCAAGGCTCGGTGCCTTGCCTTTTACCATGTATGTGACCATACTTGTATCATGCTTTAGTTCTAAGGATTCTCTTCTTAACGTTCTGTAATCTGCTTAAAATTAATTATTAAGTTTAACTAAACTTAATTCAACATGTGTGTCTTACTCTTCACTATCATATACTGATTCAAATAGGAATAGCGAATTTGCTTGGGCAGTTAAGATTTTAGGTTGCAGTTTCCTTATGCTTAACGGTACAGAAAATCCTATTTCAGTTAACTTCAGGTAATTGTAAGATGTACAAGGAATCAGGTCAACTTAGACGATCAGAATGAATGATGGAATGACAAGTGGTCGAAAATTGCAATAGTATGGTTTAGCTGAGCTTATTCTATGGATTCTTGTTTATCAGTCTCTGCTGGCATATGCTGGACCTGCTTCAAATGTTCGAGTCGAGCGCGCCTCTCGAGATTGCTTTAGCAATGGTAGTGCACTTGCTGATATCATGTCTTTGTATGAGAATATAGAAGAAAATATACCGGATAACAGAAATCAAACCCAAGAAGTGACAGAACAAAGAAGTGATAACTTATTGATTAAGGTAAGATGGCTTTCAAACTCATCCTTTCATGTGATTTTGTTGTTTTTCTTCTAGTTTTGTTTCAAAAGATAGTGCTAGATATGGTTTTACACTTTCCTTTTTTATTCTCTTTATCGTAAGTTCACTTACGCTAATGTTTTATTTCGTTTTTTGATCTTCTATTTACTTTCTGATTTTTATCCACCCTACTTCAAAATGAAAGGAAATCATTAACATGCCAGATTTAGCAGTGCAAGCATTGGCCTTAACCATCCATCATCTCAAACAATTTGGATTTGATAGCATCTGGGGCCTTGGAGCTTCGTTCAGATCTTTCTCCAGCAACATGGAAATGAACCTTTCAGCAAACACACTTCAACAATTAGAGGTGATTGATTGGTTTCACTCAGGCTGAATAACTATGAAACTGTGTGTTTCACTAAAGACCTCTCTTAATGGAGCTAGCATCGTTTGGTAGTTAGTTCATTGAGTGTTGGAGATTCTTCTGAAATAGCTTAGTGCATCATTTGTGGTATGATTATTTCACCTAGCAGTCTATACATGACAGTGATTCGCAGATTGATCATCAGAATGCTTTCTTGTTTTTTTTTCATTCCTATGTTCTATCATTCTTTACTAGGATTAAAAATTGTTGGTTTGTTGAAAAGGAGGATAGCAAATTTTGGACAAACAAGTCTCAATTGCCATGTTCCAACTCCCTTTAACTGAGTTGTAGGAACTTTATCTCATGTTTGAGAAGTCAATTTTCTTGCTCTTAGATTTATGCCTTAATTCTAACTAACTTTCCAGTTTTTTCAAACCCTGTTTCTAAACTTGGATTAACAAGTTACCATTTAGGTCTTGAGGAACAATTCAAACAGTTCTGAGTTTGGTTCCTTGCTACATATGATGAATCATACTCTTACAATACCAGGTTCAAGGCTGATGAGACACTGGGTAATGGTCTTATTTTGTATATTTGACTATCAACTTCATCGTAATCTATTACATAGATTTAATAAGTAATGCCTGATACAGGTCACTCACCCTTTGTGTGCTAGAAGCATGATAAATGCTCGTCTTGATGCTGTTTCTGAGATTGCAGAATCCATGGGCTCTTATAGAGCTGCTCCTTGGGTTAATGAGATTGACAAGGAGAAAGCTCACTTATGCATTGTACAGCCTGATTTCTATAACTTGCTCTCTTCTGTTTTAACAACTTTAGGAAGATCACCTGATATTCAACGTGGAATAACCAGAATTTTCCATCGCACTGCCACTGCATCTGAGGTAATCATTGGTTGTTTTGAGACTGTTCAGCTCATTTTCATAAGGGTTATTTGTGCCTCTAACAGTGTCTTAAAATGGCTTTAAGAATGAATAACGGTTTCCCATTTTCCATCTTCTCTTGGTTTTACAGCCTTCTTCCAATGTGAAACACCAGTTGCATCTCTTTACAACTTCTTGGAGGGGCTTAAAAAACTTCTATTCTTTCCTCTGATATTGTGATTTTCAATGATACTTTGCTATTTGCTGACATTTCATTTCTGAAGGCACTGAAAAGCCTATACATGTAATTTGTTATCTGGATTCAAGATGCCTTTTAACTTGGTAAAGCAAGAGAACCTTTTACCTAGACAATAACCATGAGATGCTGTTGGTAATTGATGTGCTTGCCGAAAATTTTAAGTCTTCAAATGACAGTTCATTGCAGTTATTCAAGCTATATTATATGCCGGAAAACAGCTTCAGCGACTTAACATTGAAGAGGATCATGACAATGCCAGAGTGCAGGCACAAATTGTAAAATCTGTTCTATTGAAAAAGTTACTTTTGACTGCTTCTTCCACGAATATAGTGGGTATTGCTGCCAAACTGTTGTCTATGCTAAATAAGGAAGCAGCGGAACAAAAGGATCTCCCAAACTTGATTTTAAGTTCGAATGGCCAATTTCCAGAGGTTTTTATATTCCATATAGTTCTTTTTTTATGTATTACTATTTTATGTTTTTCAACATGCGTTAAATGTAACATTTTATTTCTCTAAACATACTCAATTTACTTTGCCCAGGTTGCAAAAGCCAGGGAAGCAGTTCAATTAGCAAAGGACAAGTTGGATTCTTTGATCAGTATTTACCGCAAGCACCTTAGAATGCGTAACTTGGAATTTTTTAGTGTGTCAGGAATCACACATTTGATTGAGGTAAGGCTGTAAGTTTTAAGGAGGTGCATTTAATTCTTTGATGCAGTGCTGTAAACTATTCAGTCGTTTAGTGTACTGCATCATATTGGGTTCTCTGGACCTATTTGAGGTTCTGTGTTTGTATACTCTTTGTCCCAGTTATTCTAAATTTAGCTGCACTGCATGCTGCACTTCTGATTAGTTAACTTTGCAGTTGCCTTCAGATGTAAAGGTGCCATTAAGCTGGGTCAAGGTGAACAGCACTAAAAAAACTATTAGATACCACCCACCAGAAGTAATCGCGGCCTTAGATGAACTATCATTGGCCAATGAAGAACTAATGGTTGTTTGTCGAACTGCTTGGGATAGATTTTTGATGGGATTTGGTAAATATTATGCTGAATTTCAGGCTGCTGTTCAAGCTCTTGCAACGTTGGATTGTTTGCATGCTCTTGCTACTCTTGCAAAGAACAAGGTGTGCTAAAAGTTTCTCTTTCTTTTTTTTTTCCCCCTTAATTTGTGCCTAGGTTGATGCAATGTGATTCTTTACTTATTTCTTGCAGAACTACATTCGGCCAGTATTTGTCGATAATGAAGAATCTGTTCAGATCCATATCTGCTCTGGTCGTCACCCGGTAAAATAGTCATGCTACATCATATTATACGTGCTTCTTCTATTCACTAATAAGTCACTATTTCTTTTTATCTAAATGATTTCAAATTACAAGATGATTGAAATTACCATATTATTTCACGTCTAGCATGTTGAAGAAAATCATTTAGACTGTTGAAACTTTAGGTTATATTATGATCATTCATTATGTGATGTGATGAGCTGCTGCATGATTAGTTTGCTGTCGAGTCTAAAACTCAAGCGCAATGGATTGTGATATTCTATTACAGGAGTAGAGATTATGGTCAATAGTCTGTTTCTTGTTGGTTATTTGTTGATTATGCCTAACAGGTTCTAGAGACCATTTTGCAAGATAATTTTGTACCAAATGACACTAATTTGCATTCACATGGTGAGTATTGTCAAATTATTACTGGACCAAATATGGGAGGAAAGAGTTGCTACATTCGCCAAGTTGCTCTCATTGCTTTGATGGCTCAGGTAGAGTCTAATTTTATATCTTCATTTATTCATAATGTTTGGCAGCTGTTCGATTTTTCTTTCCTGGTCATATCTAACTAATGTTAGTGAAAATTGTAAAAATTCCTGTTGAGTTTTTTCAGTTGATTTTATCATTGGCTTCATTTTTGTAAGAACATACTATTTTGTTCAATCAATTATTTCTTATGTTATGTCTTGAATTCCTCTGAACTTCTTTTCTGCTGGTTTCAATTAGTTCACGTAAAATTTACTTTTTGTTGCTTTTATTTGACAAAAATGAGTTCTTGTGAGTTATGGCCACTTCATTCGTAGTTGCCCTGTCATCCCTCTAGGTTGGCTCCTTTGTACCAGCACTGTCCGTAAAACTGCACGTGCTAGATCAAATCTACACGCGGATGGGAGCTTCTGACGGTATTCAACAAGGTCGAAGCACATTTCTTGAAGAACTGAGCGAGGCTAGCTATATACTCAACAAGTGCACACCAAACTCACTGGTTATCATTGATGAGCTTGGTAGAGGAACAAGTACGCATGACGGTGGAGCTATTGCATATGCTGCATTGCACCATCTGCTCGAGAAAAAGAAAAGCATGGTCCTTTTTGTAACTCACTACCCAAAAATTGCTGACATCAAGAGAGAATTTCCAGGCTCTGTAGGAGCATACCATGTTTCTTATCTGACGTCACAGAAAAGTACAGAAGCCACAGACTCGGAATTTGATGGTGAAAATGTTACTTACCTTTACAAGCTGGTACCTGGTGTTTCAGAGAAAAGTTTTGGATTTAAAGTCGCTCAGCTTGCTCAGGTAAACTGTAAATTCTGTATTGATATAGCGATAGGGTCAAGTTGTTTTGAGTTGCACATAACTTTGCAGTCAGTTTCTTGAAAATTTTGCATATTCTCTTTCATGGAAACTCCATTACTGTTGCAGATACCTTCATCATGTATCAGACGGGCCATTGCCATGTCTTCAGAGCTGGAAGCTGTTGTAAACAGCAGAATAGGAAACCAATCAGGTTCAAACGAGCTGATAAAAAGCTTACCGATGGACGAAGAACAACCAGAACAGAGTACAGAAAAATGTAGTAATCCTTACAGGGAATTGTTTTGGAACTTGAAGTTGGCATTGCAGGATGATGACCCTACAAAATGCATTCAGTTCTTGGCTAATGTTAAAAGGATTGCAGAGGACTTAACATCCACACGACAAATTCATTGACTTCCAATGAAATTTTCCTATCTGTAGATTTTTTGTCAAAATGAGTTATAATTACTTGTACCTAAACACTTCGTCTGTAATGTTTAAGATCCAGCTTTCAAATGTGCATTTCTAGAAGATAGTTAAATTTCAATATATTTATTAAGAATTATAATATAAGAATAAAATTTAATTTATATAAAAATTAAGGGATCATTTGACAGAAGGTAGAGACATAATTAAGAAGGCAAAAAATATCTATCTACAACAACAATGCAGGGATACATGAACAATGGTTCTAAGAAATGTCGTCCCTAATGCTAGCTATGACCAATCTGAGTTCACTACAACAAAGCAGGGATACATGAGCAATGGTTCTAAGAAATGGCATCCCTAATGCTAGCTATGAACAATCTGAGTTCTCTTGCCTTTCTTGCATGTTCAGGTGACACTTCAGTTTCTGAGTCACTTAAATCTATTACATCAACAACTTGGTTTCTGGCTTGTCGGGATCCTGAGAAATTAGGCAGGTTTCTTGGTGGGGGAGGACTAGAAAGATCAATGACCTGATTTTGACCAAGACCTGTGTTACTAGCATAGCATGAGGTGAAAGTATTGGCTTCTCTGCTTCTTTCTGACCCTGCATTAAGTCCTCCGTGGTTTGTCAGACCTAAGGTGGCATTATTATTTGATATAGCTGGTTCTGAAGAATGGGAGGAACTAAAAGCTGTATTGCCTTCTGATTCTATTTCCAGCAACAAAGCTTGGAGTCTAGAGTCTAGGTCAGCGATAGTAGTACTCTTCACCAACTTCTTTGGTCTTCCTTTGTTTTGTTTTTCTTTCTTGCCCTGAGCTTTCCGTTCCTCAAACTCGGTTATCTTTTCAGGACAGGCACTGAAAAGAGAAGGAAAGAAATAAGAAAAAGCAATCCATTGAATCACAATGTGAATCATTTAAGATTTGCAAAAGTGTAACAACATAATTGTAAAGCAACTTAGAACCTCCAATCAGTTGCAGGAGTGTATCAAACAGATTGCAGATATGTTTTATTAAAAATCAAAAACAACAAATTCTCATTTGGAGCGTTTGGATCATAAGCCATTAACTCTCCACACTTCTAGCAGAAAAGTACTCAAAGTCCAGGTGCACTTTTGAGTACGTAGAAAACTCAAGCAATCGTAAATAGTACCTTTCAATTAGATCTGCTGAAACTATAGAGGTCTTAAGCCCGTCCAACCTATCCCACAACACCTCAAAGCAATCTCTTCCTTGCACTTTTCGGTGCTTGACAATTTCTGTCACCGGGCACTTCACTGGCATCTGCAGCGCAAGGTTTTGCTCAGAGGTTAACAATAATAGATGGAGATGATTTCTATGAATGGCATATTGACATGCTTCAGGCAACCAAGTTTTACTGTAAAACTAATGCATGAAGCAACTGCTTTCACACACAAATGTCAACTTATTTCTGTGGAGTATGCCTCCAAACACTTTTTGGATTTTCATTAAATACATCTATTTCATTTTTTTCATAAAAATCTGTACAGCCACATTCATGTTTAAAGGATGGAGATTGTATTTTAAAGCTGCAGTTAGAAACCACATTCAACTCAGTTCCTTTTGGGATCTTCAAGCAGGAGGACAAGTATTATAAATATCCATACCATCACATTAAGACCCAACAACTCTAAAGATAGTAAACCAACCAATACGGAGGAACATCAGGCACTGGCTAGTTGAGGTGAAGCTAGTACCTGGTACAGAGGAGGCTGAACTCCAAGTTGTGATGAAGCTGAACGTAAATTGGCAAATCTTCGTAGATCTCTTTCAGCAACTTTTGGAAGGACATACTCATCTACAATGAAGCTACCATGTAAATGCAGCTACTACATTAATGTTACATCTTAAACAATTTGCATGGTAACAGAAAAGTAAAGACCTGTTTTCACTAGAGGCCACCCAAAAAACTGAGCGCATATTTGTTGAAGCTCAGCCCGTTGAAATGGAAGATTTGCAAGCGCCCTGTGAAAAACATAACAGCAAAGGAACAAGATCATAGAAAATATGATGCTACTTGACGTGTCAAGTCCAAGTCAGCTAAAGCAGAAAAACTCTACCATTTTATTTGTGCTCAAGTGAAGTCAAAACCCAATGCAAAGAGTGTACATGTAAACTTTCTTAATGTAACCATGTAATGAATACATCTATTAAATGAACAAAAAAGACTTGGTTATGTTCTAGTCGGAAATAGATGAAATCATTTTATCA
The DNA here is from genome assembly GCA_027478595.1 of Erythroxylum anguifugum. Classification (NCBI taxonomy): domain Eukaryota; kingdom Viridiplantae; phylum Streptophyta; class Magnoliopsida; order Malpighiales; family Erythroxylaceae; genus Erythroxylum; species Erythroxylum anguifugum. The sequence continues at coordinate 57,196,142 of JANIPN010000007.1, read as the reverse complement.
AATGAATACCTCATAGGGCAAATAATGAATAAATCAGAACAGATGTCAGCTACATTACCTATGGACTTCATCAGAATCTGCAGAGTGGCACTTAGGTTTTAAATATGCATTTATAACTTGCAAACATGGATTCGTTGCTTCAGAATTATCATTGCTACCTACAATAGGCATCAAGTATTAAGGCAGAAGTGGAACTAGTGAACTCGCATGTTCCAAGCTCAACCAAATTCTGAAATGCAACAGTATAGAACCAGATGCAAAACAATGGCCGTAAGATTTGCAAAAAGAAGGTTCTTCTCATCACCCCAGGTATCAATTGTTGAATGCACTGGGTTTGAATTTTCATTGCCATCAAGAGCTTGACTTAGTGTCTTTGAACATTTTGTCTTCTTTACAAAAGATAGTCCTGCTGATATGATTTGTTGAAAGATATTGTTTTCTCCAACAGACTTGATAAGCCGGCAAGCAGATTCCTAAAGTCATTGAGTAAAGTGTAACAGCACAAGTATATATCAGCCAACTCAAATATGATAACTGCATCAATAAAGAAAAAAAAAGGAGAATGAATAAGAAAGAAATAGATACAGTAAAGAAGCAGTGGAATATCCAAACATACTGGACCAAGACCGTGAACACCCTGACAGTAATCACACCCAAGAAGAAGGGCCAGTGTAATCTGGAGACAGAGAGATAATCATTAAGCATTACACAACCAATCACAGGCCAAAAGAAAATGCAAGATAGCAGAGTGTTCAGGTGTGAGCCTTTGATTAGTTTCACTTTAATAGGAAAAAAATTAAATAGGATTTTCTGAAAGAGACAGGACAAAGAAACGTGCCAACGATTTCCTTCCAAATCCAAGGTTTCTTTCAATATCAGCCATATCGTAGCATACAACATGACCACCTTCCGCTAATCATCAAAAGAACTGGTCAGTAGTAGTCAAAATTAATGATGAGCAAATAATTGAATCAATAGACAAAAAACCTCCCCATCTGCTCACCCAGGCATATATCTCTGTACACCGTCCTAGCACCAAAAAGGAAGATGTCTGAATCTGAGCTAAAGCAACCATCCTGATAATAGGCCAAAATAAATAAATTGGAAACTTAAAAATTTATCCAAGTGACACAACTGAATCCAGACTAAGATTTTTTGCTACTTACACACAATGATTCTGAGTTGAGTAATGCACACTGTGCTTCACCTTCCTCAATTCTGGAATTAAGAAATAGAAATGTAGGAGAAAGAATTTGTCAAAGGTGCAGCCATTGCTGTAAGAATCTATATGCATTAAATTGTAGCCTCACTAATTTCATAGTGCTTTTACAAGTAGCAACATTCTTGGAACCAGACTTCGTCATTAATTCATTGGTCTTAATATCAAGTTCTAAGAGAACCAGTTATAAACTAATTTCTATCAAGCAGTTCAACCTTCAGATCTCTGATAAAATGATTCAACACTGGTTCACCTTCAATAGAACTTCCACAATAATATTAACAGAAATAACTTCATTGAAATACCCATCCAGACAAGGGATTCCAAGTGCCAGTCCAAGGACTTTTGCTTCCTTGATCATGCGGGAGAATTCAGACCCCATGTTTCTCTTAAGAGAGCATGCTTTTTGTAGATTCACTTCATCCTGGGAAACCTGAAGTGCGGAGAAACCATTTGCAGGTTAACAGATAGAAAGAAAGAAAACAAAAAAACTAAACCTGTAGAACAGAAAGAAATTGACCTGTTTAGAATAGTAAACAAGGTTTTCCTACCTCGATTCCCGATTTTAAGCGCTGCCTGTAAGTCGCTAGTTTGATAGCCGGAATTGCTCCGTCTACACGGGAACGAAACAGCAATGAGTAACTCCTAAATTCTATACAAAACTAAATGAGAGATGCTACTGAAATAAGTTTTTTTGTATGTACAAAATGAGCGTTTGGGAATGAAAAGGTCACAATTATTATCAAAAGCTCAAATCCAGAAAACCAAAGATAAAAAAACTAGACTTTGCTGAAGCTAAGCATCCAAAAAGAACAACTTTTTTAAGACTTCAATGGCAACCGATGACCAAGTTGCAAAAAAGGAGTGGAGCAAGTACCAGAAACAAAAACAAGGCTACAATTCAAGGCAATGAGAGCTCTGAGACGGTGAAAAAGATTCTTAAGGTAAAGCTTCTCTGTCATTGCGGAGTGCGACCTGTTTACAGTTTGAAGTTGAACCAACCAACAGGAAAGATCTACGCACAACCTCTTGTTCCTGAAAACAACGAATTGGGTGATTAAAAACCTAACCTTTTCGGCATCAAACAATATGAAAATGGAACAAATCCCAGGTGTTTGGGATGTTTGGTTGCCGAGAAAACAGTAGGAAAAAAAGAAAAAACAGAGGAATTAACTGAAGATGATGTAGTGGTAAGATTTTCTTGCAGGATTCCAAGATATCCCACAAGTACTTCACCCCCATATTTCTGGGACAGATCGAAATCGAACTGTACACTTGTAGTCACCGAACGGTCCGAAGAACCGAGGTTCTTGAAACTTGAAAGAGCAGTTCGCCAAGAGCCCGCCAGAAGAGGAGTAGAGATTCAACAATCAACAGTAATTAATACGGCGCCGGTTACCTAGTTTAGAGCTTGTTTGGGCTGGACCATGGGCTCAAGCTTTATTTTAATTATATTTTGGTCTTTTCATCTTAATTCTTGTTCATTGCCATCTATTTTTCGTATTAATATCAACTAAACCTAATTTGGCCTTTTTTAATATATTAACGATTTTTGATAAGAAAAAGAAAGTTTAAATTTATTTGAAAAAAATAAAATACATTTAATATTAGAATTTATAAATTCAAGTACTTTTCCTAAAGTATTGTAAAAATTTAAAATTTATTGATTTTAAAAATAATTTAAACTTACGTTTATTATATTAATACGACGTTATTTAAAAAATATATCTCTTCAAATATTTAAACTTATTCGTGATTTAAAAATTTTTAGTTTGTGATTCATTCAAGGTACTTTAAATATTACTAATTACTAATAAAATCATATTAAATTTACTAATACTAATTAATTAGATTTGGTTATTTAAATACGAAACATTAATTAATTAATTACTTATTTTATAAAACATGAAAAGATAAAAGATTTTTACTAATTTTATTTTTTTATGTCTTTGGTATAAGATTAAATGAAATTATAGGAATACTACCCGATAACCCGAAATATGACCCTATCAGATCTTTTTAAATTTTAAATTAAAAATAAAATAATGTTGTTTTATTCAATGATGTGAAAATTGAATCGGACCGGTCGGTCCGACCGAAAATCGTCTGAACCGGCCATTTGTCCGGTTCGGTCCGAGTTAATAACCCTTGAATGTAAAAACCGGCCGGTTTATTAAAGAATCGGCCGATTTATCCAAGAACCGGTTATTTGATAACTGGATGCAAACCTAACCATAACATCATCTTCTCTTATTCTCTCCTCTCTTCTCTCTTCTCTCTTCTCCGAATGAATCCATCGCACATTTCTCTCTTCTCTCTTCTCAGATGCCTCCATCGCACCTTTCTCTCTTCTCAGATGTCGGGTACTTGCCGGAGGAGCTCGGGTTGCTTCCAGATCTGGCCTTGTTTCACATCAACTCCAACAGGTTCTGCTTGCCATGTGAGGTTACTGACAAAGGAAGATTCTGGAGCTAGAGTAACTCTTGCTATGTTGGGAGCTATCGCTCCTCTAGTTGGAATGCTTGATTTGGAAGATGTTGAGTCTCATATCACTTGTCTCTGTGCTTTACTCAATCTTGGCATTGGTAATAACATGTAAGTTTTCGGGATCTTTGTTGTTCGCTTTTCTCTGTTTTGTTAGTTTACCAATTTTGTGTCCTAAAGATACCGACTTTTCTGGTTTCTTGATTATTATTTCGTCTTTAAAGG
>JANIPN010000007.1:57181200-57191264 GCA_027478595.1 Erythroxylum anguifugum | reverse complement strand
CTTTAAATACATATATTGATGAAAATAAAGAAATTAGAAGGTAAAAGTATACTTAAATATTTCAAGACTATTTATAAACACGAGGACTACAAAGTTAACTTATAAGTTATAACGTTAACTTATAACGTTAAAATAATTTAAAACCAACATATATAAGTTAACGTTAACTTATAACGTTAAAATCATTTAAAGTGGAGAAGGCTGTTGAAGTCTGTTGGAGAGGAGGCGTTGAAGTCTGTTGGAACTTGGAGAGGAGGCTGTTGACTTTACGAAGAGGAGGCGTTGAAGTCTGTTGGAACTTGGAGAATGGAGAGGAGCCAACGTTAAAACATCATGTCATTACTAGGACTTAGCAGAGAGGAGGCTGTTGAAGTGGGCCCCCCTCTCATATAGTGTATGTGCAACCTTAGTCTATGTTGGTCACAGGTGCTTGAGTAAATCACTTTATAGTGGAGTGCAGAACATTCAAGGGCAGTGGTAGATTGGGTATGAGTGATTCTTTGACTATGCGTGATTTATTGGTTGCATCTTTCTTCATTGGTTATGCGTGATTTCTTTGTTGAATCTTTTTTTTGGTTGGATGTGCGTAACTTCTTTGTTGAATCGTGTTTGGTTGGTTGCATGTGGTGTGCATGTATAACTCTATCTTAGGCAGTAACAATTGTAAATAATTTTCCTATAGACTGCAGATACTTTGGTTGGTGAACGTGTTAATGACGCAGCTATGACTTTGTGAATTAGTTAGTATCAATTGGTGAACAATAGTTAGATTAATCTTCAGAAGAGCTAAAAACATTGGGAAGTTGTTATTTGTTTCTTTCTTAAATGTTTTTCATTTATGTTAGAATTTCGTTTAATCACTTGAGTTATTTGTTTATTATTCTTTTGTTAAAAGATTGTAGAGACAATTCTTTATTGAAGTTAGTACGAGACGGTCGTATTATTAGGTCTGAAATTCTTTCGCGAGTTATGAGAACGAGGAATAATGTCAAGGATTGAGTGGCGTCAGCTTAGTAAAGTCTTGTATAAAATTATTGTTGTTAGTGAAAGAATTAAGTTGGTTGAGAGCTCCGCAAACGTAAACAAGTGTCGAACTGCGTTGACAAATTTTGGTGTTGATTTGTTATTTTGCTTTTGATTGTTTAATTTTTCTGATTTTTGATTGTGCTAGAAATGACTACGTTAAATCAAAGAGCTTGCGAAACTAATACACCTTTACGATTTTTCACATTATAGTGATGACAACTTAAGAAGGCAAAGTAAAACATGTGTTAGAACAAAGTCATCAATTAAACTTTATCTCCGGTAGCAGACGATGAAAATGGATTGAACTTTCGAGTTGTCCAAAATTATATCCAATTTTAATTTGAATTTGATTAATTAATTTCGGATAAAACTAAGTTCTTATTTATTTTTATAGTTATGTTATAATTTTATTTAAAATATTTATGTCTTTTATGATTTTACTTTTAATATAAATTGATTATTTGTTAAATATAGTCATATAATTGTTATGACTTAATTTTAATATTGAATTATTTAACATAATTAATAAAATAATTAATATTAATAATTAAAAATACAAAAGATTTTTGTATTTTTAATAAATAATATTTTATTTCTTCAAATTAAAAAAATAAAAATAAAGAAACTTGCTTGGAAATTGACACATTGGTGACTGACAGTTGTAATTTGGACGGAAAATTAAGACAAAACAGTTTACATTCTCGTCAAGGGCTATTACCTATTATAGGACAAAGAAAAAGGAAGCTCTTTTCTTTTGTTTCACTCTCGAAAATGGCTCTACAACTATGGGAGACTATCAAGGAAGCAATCTTAGCCTACACCGGCTTGTCGCCGGCGACGTTCTTCACGTTGGTAGCGTTGGGGCTGGCCATCTACTACTTAGTGACGGGGCTTTTTGCTCCGCCAGTCCAGCCGCCGAGACCCAGAAGCTCTGAAGAGCAGATGCAGCCTCTGCCAACACCTGTTCAGCTCGGTGAAGTCACAGAAGAAGAGCTCAAAGTCTACGATGGTACAGATCCCGCAAAGCCCTTGCTCATGGCTATAAAGGGTCAGATATATGATGTCACCCAGAGCAGGTGCGGTTTCAAAGTTTGTTCCTTTTCTTAGGCATGTTTTTGGTTTTGGGTTTTATGAGATTGGTTCGTTTTTTTTGTGTTTCTTGAGTGATTCAGCTTCTTTGAAGTTATTTTGGTAACCCCAAATGTTTCGAAAATCATACTGAATTCGTCTTTTGTTTCCAAGATTTTTATACTTCTTAGGAATGATTTTTATTTCCTAATTTCCTCTGTTACTTGTGTTATGTATTTTAGTTGTTTCCCTTCTCTAATTCTAATCCCCACTTTGATTCAACTTTTCCCTTTTGTTTTTCTGAAACTTTGGGTTTCTAAGAATTGAATCAGTTATTACTATTATTATTGACTCTCTAGTGAAGGTTTGCAGCTGTAGATTACTGAGTCGGTCTTTTGGGTGAGTGATCAGATTCGTAGAGTGACGATATAGCTTCTCTCATTTTCTTGTACTTTGTTTTGGTCAACCAGTTTTATTGGGGACATAGGACATTGTAAACTTACAGTTACGCTACGAATCAAGGTCCTTAGCTATTAATGAACCAAAAGAAAAATGATCTTTCAAGTATCAATTGCAGGCGAATGGTGTTATACAATGTCTTTTCCATTCTAGTTCTTAGTTTCATAATTGTAATAGATGAAGTTGATGCACAGTATGTGAAGTTGTGAATCTTAACTCTATCCCTTTTGGAGTATGTATCAATCGGTAATGCATGTGTTAGATATTAAGAATTTCTGAGTTGCATTGCCAAGAGAAGACATATAGACTCTTCTGGTCTAGTGTCTTGATCTTTTGTGGATCTACTATCACGTAGAAGTGATTCTGTTGTTAAACTTTCTTTCTTCTAATTAAATGCCTGGTCCAGAGTAATTTGTGATATGTTTTGCTATGTGATTGAGATGAAAAAAAAAAATTAAAACCCCTTAAAGGCACCCTCTTGATAAGTTGAATAGCTGGTAAGATGATTGCAAGTTTTGTGGATTATGATTCTGCTGCACCTTTCATAGTTAGGTTAGATAGTCCCGTGCATTTGGATTTTGAAATAATTATTAGTGTAGTCTATCTCAAAGTGTGATATGTCCACTGAATGAAAATGCCTATTATGTTCTATTGACCCCAACAGGATGTTTTATGGCCCTGGCGGACCTTATGCATTATTTGCTGGAAAGGATGCTAGCAGAGCTCTTGCAAAGATGTCTTTTGAAGAGCAAGATCTAACTGGCGATATAACTGGTCTAGGTCCATTTGAACTAGAGGCATTGCAGGATTGGGAGTACAAGTTCATGAGTAAGTATGTTAAGGTTGGAACTATCAAGAAGACAGTCCCAGTAACAGATGGAGCTTCTGCTGCTGAATCTGCGGAAGGTAATGCAGCAAAGCCAGCTGAAGATGGTCCATCAGCTAAAGCTACTGAAGACGTTCCATCAACTGTTAAAGCTGAGGAAACTCCTGCCAGTGGTGAATCTAAGGAGGAGTGATGTTGGGGCTTAATTGAAACATTACAAACTGGGGAAGATTGCGCTTGGAGATGCCAATAGGCAGAGAGGAAGAGTGTGTGTGTGATTTAAGCCTGGATGCTTGTACTTTGGCCAATGTGGCTTCATTTATTAGTTAAATGTCTGAACCTGTCATACTTGTGCTACTACAGAGTTTGCTTTATAGAGTGATATGTTAGACTCTGGAGAGTTGCAGACTTCAGACTGTAGCTTTTCCGCTGCGATGCTTATATGTTAAGGACCATCCTGATCAGTTACCTTGAATCCGGGGTAGTTCATATACATGTTTGAAAGTCAATAAAATCGTATATGTCTCTGGATTATTAAAGACAAGACTTGGTTTAGATTATTTGCCACCTTCTTATCCTCTGCTTGCAAGCCGCATTTCTTGATCAAGAAGGTTTTTAAACAGATTAAAGTTACCAGTACCTTGCAGTTGACTGAAGCTTCCATGCGAGTCGGGCTGGATCAGCTGGCAAGTTTCTATCGCTTATCTAAGGCAAGGTTACCCATCAACTTCCTCTTTTCTTGGAAGATTGTATCGTACCTGGTGGTTTAGTTTCTTCCAAGTATTGTGTTTCCAAGTTCCTTCCCTTCAATTGCCAAATAGTCAATGGCCTTGAGTCTCCATCAAACTTTGAGATCAAATGTTTAGTTGCCCTCTGCTTAAATATTTTCTTTTCTAAGTTCAAAACTTATCCTGAAAAGTGGTAATGATTGTGATCCTGATGTTAGAAAACAAGTCTAGGAGACGGTGTCTTTTAAGTCTGAACTATGAACTTCTGAGACATGGAGGAATGCTTTGGTATGCCAACAATTCCTAGTTAACAGCTTCTTACAATGAAATCCCATGAATAAAAAACAAAAGAAAACACAAGACAGCTACTACCTCCAACAGCTGTTTTCATTTATTTTATTCGTTGACAAGCTTGGTCGGTTCTCTTCACCTGTTTGAAGCACATCTAACTACAACCAACAACCGAATGTGGGTCTATAACCGACTTAAGTTTTATATCATTGACATTTTTTTGGGGTCAACGCCTCTTTCAGAAGTTCACATGATGCCATTATAAATAGACTTCAGACCCACTAAAACGAACTCGCACATGAGCTCTGTTCCCTCTGCTCCAAAGTTTCTGGAAGTCCATTCCCAAACTGTGTTGTATCATTCCAAATCATGAAAACTCATAGCCATTTCCTTCTGCTTCTTGCACTCATAATCCTGCTAGCTACATTCAATCGTTCTACTTGTCGGCCCATCAAATGGGCTGTGCATGAAGTTACAGAGCATAGAACAAACGTCAGAGTTTCGCCATCTTTCTCTCAGCAACTTCTATCTGTTCTTCAGACCAAGCAATTCAGAAAATTCAATGGAAGTCCGGTTTATATTGTGTCTCATAAATTCATCCCAGGTGGTCCTAATCCACTTCATAATTGATCCAGTTTCTTCGTTCTGCTTTCCAGGAAAATGTGTTTCCAGTTCTCTAACAGGCAAAGATCAGAAGCTAAGAAACTCGTGAAGCTTTGATTCACTCCTCAAGGATTTTTGACATATTTTCATTATTTAACGTAATCAATTTTAGTTTTATGTTGCAAAACAACTGTAAACAAGTTCATTACAGATGTAAATTATTCTCAGTTTGAATGAAAATCTTAGTTCATTTTCAAGCATGTCCCGATCCTGATACTGACGATTCTGAACACAGAAGACTTGAAAACAACGCAATACTGACATGAATGTGGATTAGAATTTTACCGGTTGTTTGAAAACCTTCTAATTAAATTTATTAACGAATTAGATTTAATTATATTAATGAGATTGAATTAAATTTAATTTATACTATTTGGAACAAACTCAATAATATTATAATTAAATTCAATTATACTGTTTAGAACCCAATCAAAATGAATTCAATTATTCTATATGACATTTTTACTGTTGACTAAAAAATAATCTTATTAAATAATAAGATTATTTTCTTTATTCCAATTAATTCTAGTTTTGGTGACCATAATAGATCTTAATTACATCAAATGTAAAAAAAAAAAGTATTCTTAAGTAGAAAAATAGATAAAAATAATATATGAAATAATCAAATGTACTTTGTTAAGAAGGATCAAGAGTATAAAATGTGCAAATTGTTACAATTAATATATAAGTAGTACTCAAGGCAGTATTATATTAACTTTCACAATGCAATTATATCATATGATTTTTGATTAAATGACGAGGATTAGGGAATATAAGTAAAAAGGTTCATTGATAATCATAAATCGGTGGTTAATATATTATTAATTATTATTAAAATATTATAATTATAGGTAAAATTAATTAGCATTATATGTTAAAAATTATTTATTTTATAATTAATGAAATGTAGTAATAGTAACTCGATAAAATAATAAGAATAATTTTATTTATTAATATAAAAATCAATAACATGTGTATTTTTATTAAATTTTAATAGAATTAAAAAAGAAATTTTATTTTATAAAATTAAAATTATAAAATAGCTAATTTTAATATTATAATTTTTTAAGTGAGTTAAATGTTTATATAAAAATAGAAAATTTAATTTAATTTTTCATATTCATAAATTAGAAAAATTATAAGTAAAAATAAACTTTACAAATATAATTAAACATATTTTTATTAGTTAAAAGTTAAAACTCACAAGTCACAATAGACAAGAGAAGAGAGGGCGTGGAGCTTGGAGGAGTGAATTCAATTATGATATTTAGAGGGGTGAATTTAATTTATAAAGAAGAGAAGTTTCAATTACATTCATGAATCGAACTTATCTTTTTTTTATACTACTACAATTGAATTCAATTCAGAGTATTCTGAACAACCTGAGTGAATCATACAAGTGCATATGTCAAGTTGCTTATTGTTTCTCCTTTTAGGTTAGCTCTTCACTCTTCACATTAGTTGCTTCGCTCGTAAATACCTTGTTGCCGGGCCGTCTGGAGACAAGAGTAGTGACGTCGAAAGCATTTGATTGGGTATAGCTGAGCAAATGGGGAGTGAGTTAAATGAATTTAAAGGCAGCCTGTGAGCTGAGAAAAACAACCTATCAGCTTGCGTATCTGGATTCTGGAACACAGTGAACCAGCAAGCTCCACGCGGCGTTTCATAAACAGAAGCCGGATTGATGGATTCTTTCCATTCCTTTCCTTCGCACCGGCTCTCCAAAACTGGGACATATATTTTTATATTTTAAAATAAATAGATGCTCTCTCCTTCCTTCCTCTACTTCACAAAAAAGAAGGGTGGCACTTGCCACGTGCTATGTTGTTATAGTTCCAGGTAAGTAAGAATTACATTTACAGGACAAATAGACATTTGGGGGTCCATGTGCAGTCTTCTTATCGCTTTTCATGTTGAGGGCCTGCGTTTTGGTTTCCCTCGGGGGAAACCATAGATTTGCTGTTCTATATCCATTTCAGATCACATGTATTAAAGAGCTAATTACGTTTTAAAACGATTCGATCTCATTGAATCAAGTATTGGTCCAGTTGTCTTTATTTTTTTCCGTTAACTCGATGCAATAAGTAGTGGAATATCAAGTGGTTGATTGAACTTTACTTGCGAAAGATACTGAAGTGGAACATAACAGTTTCCAAAACAAGCTAACATTAAAAATGATGATCAGGAGCATTAATTAGATTCAAACAATTTCTAAATGTGATTAAGATCGTCTAATTAAGTCCAAAATGGAAAGGTGAAAAAGGTGCATTGAGGATAGTAGTGCTAGTGCTAGTGTATATAATAAGTGATTGGTGGAAGCGCGGCGTCGCTGCTATTTTGTTGCAACAACAGCAGAAAGCAAATCTACAAAAGCGATTAGTTGTTACGAAGACTGGATGGTTATGATATGGGGAACAGGGTGGGGCTGAGTCACCCCCATGTGGATTGTCTTTTGGGACAAATGACCAAAGCTTTCTGGGTACCTCCATGTGAGTCTATAGCTGTGTGTGCAACTGCAACTGCAACTGCATGCCTCTAGGTTCCACACCTATATATATAACTCTTTATCTTACAGTCCTAACCATCTCTTTCATACGTCTTGTCTAATTATTATATTAGTTATTTTTACCCTTTTCATTTAACCCACACCCACTGGCCGGCACATGCATTTCAGATTCTTTAATCTTTAGCTTTTCTTTACATAAATACACATTTATCAACCCATCTGACCCAACCACTAACCATAAAAGATGTGTGATGAGATTCCGCAAGTTAAAATCCTTATGACTGGGCCCTGCCCTGCTTCCTACTTGCTAGTTACATGAATGTGTGTGGCTGTAACACAGTTTCCAACCTCTAACTCCCAAACACTCCTGGCTTGCGCACATTCCTTCATTTTTCTATTCTATAAAGTTCCTGTATCGCTCTTAAATATAGTAAGCGTAGGGTGGTGACTCGTGAGTAGCTCCTCACAGTACTGTAGCCTTGTATATTCGCTTCCTCCAGTTGAAAAAAGAAATACTACATATTATACCTAGATAAAACGAAATATTCCAACTCCTGTCATTGTTCAATATACCTCGCACAGGTATAATTAAATTTATGGGTTGAATGGATTTGGGAAAGCTGAATCAATCATGATGAAGGGATGGGATTCTGATTCTTCTCTGGGGCTTAGTAGTTGGACCACTTTGAATACTGCTCACTCTATCCTTAATTCACATGGGCAGTTCTAATAATTTCAACTTCCCGAGTTTTGCCGCTCCCGCTCATTAGTGAGTATTCGCTCTATTATCACTGCATCCAATTTTGCACCTGACACTTTCCAGGTTAAATCTTTATCGGAAGAAACCATTGACTGTTACTTATAAGCAAATGGACAGTCACTCTTCAATGCTTGCTGCCTACATCATTCATTATTTCGCCATAAGCATTTGTTCACCACAGCCCCCCACTTAAAATGCTCCTCTTCTTTACCATATATGCCAAACTTAAAAGAGTTTCTTTTAAGCCGTTTTGTTTTACCATGACAATGATGCTAATTCATTTATGTCAATGATCTCATGTTCAGGGAAAATTAGAAAACCTCTTAAGAATCTTAAAACGTGCATTGGAATGACTGGCAATGGCACGTTTGTCATGTAGGAGGAGAGGCTAAATCCGGATTTCCCTTTCGTGTACACCAAGAACCTCATTACCACGGTCTCTGACTGTTGTGTCAGTTCAGACATAGATGGAATATGTGTCAAGCTCAAAAGAAAAGAAAAAGTTGGTGCTTTATAGTTTCCCTTTTTAAGTAGAAACTCTGATCTGAGAACATGCTTAAACAGTTACATGCAGTGTTATATATATGTCCTTAATTTTTCTCCACTTCTACAACTTTATTGGTCATAGTCATAGATAGAACAAAATCACGTAAAAAGAATTGGTTAAAGCATGAACTCAATCACGTGATGTGACATTTACGATGCATTGGCATGTTTTTGTCCTAGATCTTGCCTTTAACCAGAAGCAATCCTGAAGAACAAACATTATCTTTTAGTTAATTTATCCACTAATCTGAATTATTTCCGCTGAGGTACATTTGTGGCTAATTTTGTAATGCAATGAATGCTTCTGCTGCCTGCACCCAATTAGGTTTCGGCTTTTCTTTTTATAACCTTCGTTGTCTCAACTTGGCCTCCTCATCAACTAAAGTGGAATACTACACAAACATTAACCAAAATTATTATTTTTTTTTATCTTAAATCATTCTACTTTTCTAGAATGATTATTAAAGTAACAACATAGCCGAAAACTCGAAGATAATTATTAAAATTTATATTTAAAATTATAAAATACTCCATTGTTATATGTTCTACTAAAACACTACAAGAAAAATGTGGATTAGCGACGGAAGATTTATCGTTGGAAATTAGCGACGGAAATATGCTTTCAGCCGTTAAAATTGATTAATTTAGCGATGGTACTAATACTTGTCGCTAAATTTGGAGGGAATTTGTCGCGACAAAAATTGCAACGGACATTAGCGACGGAACAATACATCTGTCGGTAATCACTACAAGTTAGCGACGAACAATTACCGTCGCTAAAGTTGGAGGGAATTATTGGCGGAATAAAACAAAATTGAGTTTACCTACGGAACTTTCCGTTGGTAAATTCAGTCGGTTAATGGATTTAGCGACGGACATTTTCGTTCCGATGGTAAAAAGGCGGGAATAAAAAAATTTTGGGTTTACCTACGAAACTTTCCGTCGGTAAATTCTTTTTAAATATCAACTCACCCGACATCTCCCCCCCTCTCTACGTTTTCTTCTTCCTTCTTCCTGCGTCTCCTTTTCGGTTTTTTCTCTCCGGTTTCTATGTTGTGGACTCCTTTTTTACTCGTCAGAGTTGTCTTGTCCAGCCATTGTCATTGTGCCATTTGGTAGAGGTATTTTTGCAACTACTGTAATGTGTTTTTTTGTATATTGGATGAAAGTTAATTTAGGTATTAAATTACT